>VZSC01002584.1:416326-452770 GCA_013398225.1 Steatornis caripensis
GGCACATGGGGTTGTTCCTCCCCAGGTGCAAGACCCTACACTTGCCCTTGTTGAACTTCATCAGGTTCCTCTCCGCCCAACTCTCCAGCCTGTCCAGGTCACGCTGAATGGCAGCACAGCCTTCCCGTGAGTCAGCCGCTCCCCCCAGCTTTGTATCATCAGCAAACTTGCTGAGGGTACACTCTGTCCCTTCGTCCAAATCATTACTCTCCTGGACATCCTACGCATGGTGCCTTCCTTTCTCTTATTTTCAGTGTCGTACACAGTAGTTTGCTATTGTTTTTCATTTCAGTGAGCTGCTTGTATTACAGGTCACACTGTACAGGCATTCTGCTGTGGGGGAAGCAAAAGGCTACTCAAAGGAGTTAGATAATTCATATATTTTCATTGTTTATAAAATTGGACAGAGAAATCAATTTCAACGAACATTTTCAAAGCATTTCTAGTGTGCTCATGAGGTAAGAAAGAGTTAGTAGCAGGAGTCAGCAGACGTGAAATGACAGACACATTTTCTCTAAATAATTATACAGATGCTGGATAAACCATCATCTATCTTTAGCAAATATTTCACAATGGGTTTCCATATACTGGATACTCCAGTAGGAGTGGTTTATCACTAGAAAAACAAAAAAAGCATACGAGATTGAACAGCTTGTGCGGTAAAATTCCTTGTGCACCATGGATGGAAAAAGCAATTTGAACCAGACAATAATAAAATGAGAGTGGTGAGACAGTAGCTTGAGAAACAGCCATTTTGGTTTTGTTTTAGTCCAGAACTTCCTAAAACATCTTGTCGCTGTCTTTTATCTTTGTCAGGATTGAAGCATTGCGAGAACTGCCGCGCTGGGGAACTCGTGACGTGACAGTGTCAAAGTTGGATGTAACTTGGATGCATCTGTGGCTGCAGTTTTGAGCTTTACGCAGATGGGGTCCAAGACTTACAGCCCTCAGATAAGCAGTTTATGAACTTTCAATGGACTTGTAGTCCAAAATATGGGCCATTCACATTGCAGTATCCACCAAAAATATTGTGTTCTTGAGACCTCTGGTCTCAAGAACTGTGCGGTTCTGTCATGGCCTGAGATAATTTCATTTTGGTTTAGCTCTGGCAGCAGTTGTCAAACTGTCACGGAATTATTGCCGAAAGAGGTTTTAGGTTTAGTTTAACTTCCCGTAATTATGTCATATGGTGCATGCTGTTAATTAATAGGTGCAGTTATTCTGCACGAAGTGAAATACCTATGGCCCCTAGATCTGACCACAATTTTTTATCTTCCCATGAAATCCAACATGGTGACGAGGACAGAGGTAACCCCAGGTACAACCGAAGTCTAAACAGCCGAAATCCCGGATTCCCAGTGTTCAGATCCTGTAGCATCCCCAGCCCCATCTGCCTTAAAGCACAAGGACAGCAAAGTCCCACTAGGTTTTCTTCAAGTTTTCAGTTGTTATTTCATAGCGCAAGAAATTGTTGTTCAAGCTCGAGAGAGGAGATTATTACAAATCGAGCAGAAAGCACTAAAATGTTACTGGGAGAATAGTTTGGTCTTTAATGTGAAAAACTGAGAAAGTGCAGAGGCAACAAGAAAGGAATTAACACAATTTAGGCAACACCCATTCGCACAAGAATAAAGAACTCTCTAAAAATAAAAATCATGAAAAATAAAAATCATACAACAGTTATATATATTCCCCGTTATATCGACAGGGAATCATTCCACAGCCCTAATCCAGCATCTGTTATCTCTAAAAACATGCTGCAATGAATTCCTTGTGCTCTGGAGGAAACTGAGATTTGAAAAATACCACTATTAATTGATTCCACAAATTAACTGCTAATCCGAAAGTCCTGATTATGATTAGTCTGCTAATCAATTTATTTGATAGAAGCTTTTTAAATTTTCCAAATTACAGTTCAGCCTCCTCTCTCTCTTTTTCACTTGTTTCATCTAATTAACTGTTTTTCCTAGCAGTGAAAAGCAAGATCTTCCATTCTTAATTGCCTCTTGACCCTTTCTCGCTCTCCAGTGTGGTTGCCTTTAGAGGTTCTTCATCATGAGAAAATTAAAATGCTACCAATGAATTAAAAATATTGTTTGGCCCAGAGGAAACTTCCCAGCATGTCTGTGAATCCTCTGCAGTTGTATTTACACAGCTTTGCTGGGGAGAGTCCGACTCCCCAGTATACTGGATTGCCCTTCAGTTAACACATGCAGATGTATTAACTCCACAACCTCCCTGGTGACTCTGCAAAAACGGCTTCAGTAATTGCTGATTGCACACCAGCAGCGAGAAGTCTGCAGCGCGTGAGCGAGCTGTGGTGCCACTGGAGCAGCACTGATGTCCCTAGCTAGACAAGGAGTCTTTGGGAAGATGTCCCAGGAGGATGTGGGACTGACCTCTGGCGTGGGCTGTGTGTGCTGGAGAGCTGGGGCAGCAAGGAGGAGTGCCTCAGGAACGTATGCAGAAAGATAAGAAAAAACAAAGCACAGTGCATAGTTGTCACATCCACGTCTAACGATTGGTGGTCACTCTCAACTTCAGCCTTCACCAGATGAGTGGGTTTCCAGAGTGCGCTAAGGCTTTCCTTGCTGTTCCTCAAGGCGAGGTTTCTGAAGCAATATGCTATGAAAAGTTAGGAAACAGCTATCTTCTTAGAGAGACTGTCCATATTGCAGCATCCTCTATACTTGTCCACAGTTAAGGGGGGTCAGCTATGAATCACAAACTCAAAGGAATAAAATAAAATAAAATAAAAAAAAAGCAAACCTCTCCCTGGGCTGCTAATGCTTGGAATGAGAGGACAGGACTGGATAACTCTATTTTTCCTTCCTCTCTCGAAGCATGCAGGCTGAAGAGATAAATCTGTGGATGGATAGGTGGGGCTTGTCTGTCTTCAGTCACTTCTGTGTGTATATAAAACACGGGTCTACATGCTAGAGGATCAGCATGAACTCCTACTCTTTTGCCACCAGGTCCCAGGCAGCACACGCAAGCATTTCTGACCTTTCCATCCGTCAGGTCTGGCTCATGAGCCAGTCTATGGCCAGACCTGCTTCAGCATTTCCTACCCAGACTGCAGCTCCAGTGTCTTGTGGCCGTGTCTTTACCCATCACCGTGTCCTGTATGTGCACCACCTGTGTACATAGCGGTAAGCCTAGAGGATATGCATTTTATTCTCAAATGTCTCTTCCCATTACGTCATTAAAACACTTATTTTCTGACCACAACACACAAGGCTATTGCTCAGCTATTCAGAGCCCACATCCTCACCAAGGGATGCTTCATGTCTGTGAATACAGAATCACAGAATCATTTAGGTTGGAAAGGACCCTTAAGGTCATCAAGTCCAGCTGTTAACCTAACCCTGCCGAGCCCGCCACTAAACCGTGTCCCTAAGCACTACGTCCACACGTCTTTTAAATACCTCCAGGGATGGTGACCCAGCCCTGGGCAGCCTGTTATTATTACCTGTTATTGAAATGTCCTGCAACTTCCGTGTGGTTTGACTACATGATTAGGTTACTTCTCCTCCCACCCCTTCGTGCTCCTTCTCTAGAGACTTGAAGATTTCCGTTCAGGCTCTCCTCAACACTGACTTCTTCGGGAAACTTCCCAGCTCTCCTCTGCTCTTTGCATCAGCACAAAGATGCTTAGACAGACGTCCCTCCTGGATGCCTTCATCTTGTGGTTCCCCTCCCCTGCAGACAGCTTCGCTTTGTTTAGGGCTCAGCTGCTCTGAAGAGGGAGTCCTCAAGCACAAGACACCGCTGTGTAATTGCGCCACGGAGGAACGCTGCGCCTGGCGTGTAAGATTTTTGCCTCAAGAAGCGTTGTTCTTATGCACAGCAGCTATCCAAGAGGGCTGCAATCTTTCAGTGTCAGTTTGATGTAACTAAGCAGTGACAATCATCATGAATAAAAGGACTATGGATTTTTTCCAATAGTACTAAGTACTCCTTCCCTTTTCTTCACAAGTGGCTTTATAGTAGGTGGGCAATTGAAAACCCGTGTGAGAATTATCTTTTGTATATAAATACACTTTTTAAAATAGCTAATTTTAATGGCTGAGTGATGCCAAGTTTATACCCATGGATTTCAGAATGTTTAAAGTATTTTCTTAGTGCAAAGAAGAGAAGGCCGTGCTGCTTTCCCCAGGAATGGAAAACGCACACGCACTCACAGCTGATGACAGGCTCAGCGTTCAAGTACTCTGTGATCAATTACAGCTGAATGGAAGTTGAGTCATCCGATAGCTATAAAAACCATGCATTGCAGCAACGTGCCAAAGGGATTTTTTTCCCTGAAGCACACAAGTCAGAGAGCTGTGATGCACAGGTAAGCAAACTGTGGGCCACAATGCATTTGTGCTGATCAGTCTGAGCCAGCTTAGATACTCTACGAAGCAAATGGACTTTTAGAAAAGAGTTTTCTAGCACAAGTCTAAAAACAGGCAGCCTGGGGAGCTTGCCATAGAAGCAGTGATATATATGACTGGATGGACACCGTATCTGTAGCAGCTTGTCTTCTCTTCGGTCTTGACCTGTGTTCACAGAGCCATTGGTGGTGGCCAGGCTCACTTCTTCCCTGAGGGCTTTCATCCTCACCCTCCAGTTCTGCCTTCCTCTGGGCTAAGCAACTCCAACATTCCCCAGACTGGTATGGTGGCAGTCACCCTTGCTATCTTTTCACCACATGTGACTTTCTCCTTGGAGCCTTCTCTCTGCTTCTCGGTGCAGGATTTTGCTGGTTTCTTCTAGGAGAAAAATGACAAAAGCAAGACTCAGGTTCACCTTTTGTTTTCTTCTCTTCAGTCGCTGCTTTTCAAATGCTTCTCATTCTTTCATGCACGTTTTCCTATTCTCTTCCTCATCGCTGCAGCACCCTCCCATTTCCTCTCGTACAACTCCAAGGTCTCCTCTGGCTCTTCCCCTGGCAATACAAACAAGATTTCTTTTCTGCTGTCTTAAGACAAAGCAAAGCAAAACCGTAACTCTGTCTCTACTTTGTTTTCCAACCACCACTCTGTGTCTCTGTTTTTCCACAGCTTGCTTTCTTCTTTAGTGCTTTGTCTGCATAGACTGTAATTTTGTCAAGACATATACCGGCTCTAGTTGGTATTTGTATACATTCAAGTATAGCAGCGTTGATAGCTTTCCTGAGGCAAAGAGGTCTAATACTGGTAGTACATGGGATATCTCCAAGTTGTAACTGATTATCTTCTGTCTTTGTCAATTTGTGATTGACTTCAACTGAACTCTGGGACTCTTTACTTCTACCATGAGAGGATTTTACAAAAAGATCTGGAAGGAGAAGACACATTAAATACATCAGTTTAGAGCATGAATAGCTGATGTGTCATTTAAGATTAGCCTACATATACAAACATGTCTTAAAATTCTAGAGAACCACAAATTTAGATTCCTCTCAGACAACTTTCCACCCATCTACTCATTTTCACCTCCGCTTAGTTTCAGTTTGCAGCCAAATACTAGAGCTGCTGTAGCAAAGTCCTCACCTCATGTAATGCTCAGGCAAGGTATGAGGTTTCCCGTTAACATTAGGATTGAAAAGCCGTTCATCTATTTAACTTCATTACAAAGATAGCGATTAGGTATTTTTCGTTCAGATATTTCTAATGAAAAATGGCTTTCCCATTCATTAAATTGTTAAAATCTAACGGACCTGTAGTTACAAGAATCTCGCTTACAAAAACCCAGTCCCTGCCTGGCGTCCTTGCAGGTATACAATACAGAGGATGCCACAACAGCACACAACTCACAACTCCGTGAGCTTGCTTGGATCCTGGAGCAACCGCGCATTAAAGGAAAACTCTGCCAAGGCCAATAGACCCTGCCTCATCCTTCTCAGATGAAACAGTATGGGCCCTGTAACCTACGGGATGAGATTGTAGCTGATGTGCTGCTGTTGTGCTCGTTATGCTCTTAATTAAGCTATCTGGAAAACCAGAATTAGTCCTTCCTATTATATTCAGGCTTGGAGTGGTTTGCAGAAATGTCAGGAGCCCGTCTATCATGCTGTTGCTTGAGTATATGATGTGTAAAGACACATTCAAACACAAGCTCAAAGTAAAAGTAGCTGGAACACTACTAACCTTACCGAACACTTAAGGCTGTGAGGTCCAAACGTGCCCATGTACACCATCCCTCTAGATGAAGGGACCGTGGGATGAAAGCTGTCCTAACGGGGTGGTGGCTTTTGGTGTCATCGATCTAAGGTACTAGATTCCACCACCTAGCCTAAAATAGAACAGAGGATGGGAATCAGATGCAAATTCTCTCCATCATTTCTCTGAAAAAAATTGTTTTATTTTAAAAGAATCCACACACCAAAATAAAGAACCCAGCCCAAACCAAAACTAAACAAAAAAACCTGACCCCAAGCCCATTTTCTTCTGTTGTTTTCCCTTAGACAAAGAGCTGTCCAGCCAATGTTAATAACAGCCTGGGATGAGGTCGGATCTTGATGCAACCAGTGTCACTTGGAGGAAGTGCACAGAGTGATGCTTTTAATCTTTCGGGCATTTTGAAACTGTAAACCCAGTATCGGCTGCTGTGCTACCTGGAGCAGAAAGTAATTTGATTTTCAATTTCTGGTCTTTGTAGCATGTTGGCTAAAGAACTCTTTCCTGGGAGGAAATCTGTGCGTGTACATACAGGCTCTGACATTTATGAAGATCAGCAGTATTTCTGCTGAAGTCACTGGCGCCAGACCAGGGCAGGGCTGGTGTTAACGAGAGGAAAATCCAGCAGAGCCTGAGGAAATGATCCAAATCCTCCGTATTTCCAAAGGTTATTCGTTGATCGAAAGACCTTAAAAGTAGAGTTTTATGGAGAAAGTTACAATTCTTTTTCTTTCTGTTGTTCCTTTCTTCTGCAGGTCAGTCTGTCCCTAAAGAGAAGAGGCAGACCCTCCTTTGATCCCTCCATGCCAGTGATGAACATCCTCTGTACTGGACACCCCTTGGATCTCTCTCTCCTCGTCTCTATCGTGATGGCAAGTGCCCTCCCGACCCTAAGCGTGAAGTGTTCAGGGATCTGTCATATTTTTCCGGACAGTTCTAGAAAGATCAGTATTTTAAGAAAAAACAAAACATTTCAGGCAAGCATGAATCCCCAAATAAAAAACCTTAATTTCCAAATAAGTCTCTTCTTCATTTCCTCTGACCATGTTCTTATCGCAGCCCCTCTCGGCATAATTTCTGAACATCTGGATCATGTTTGGTACGCAACTGCTTACGCCTGTTTTGCATGCAGTCCTTTGCGCTGAATTAAATCACTTCTTACTCTAGTTTCTTTCTTCCTCACCTTTTCAGGCCTGTGTATTGCCCAGCAGCTCTTTTTCTCTCCTCAATTAACCTCATGCTATTTCTTTCCTTGGGCAAAAATACCTTATACTGCAAAACAAATGTCCCTTCTAACACTGTTTGCTCTTCTAATAATTACTTCATTAATTTTTTTTTCCTTTGATTTTTATGGAATGGCCAAAACCCCCCCAAAACTAACCTGGCATTATTAATTAAATGTGGCCTTCAAGAAAACCTATAAAACTCTAATAATATTTTTATGTGCAGAATTTAATTCTTATTGATTTTCAAGTAGGTTATGTCAGTAAGCAAAAGTAAGTTGCATGGGTTTTAATCAGAATTTTATCTTCTTGCCATAATGATGGTCCAGCAATAGAAAAGATTCTACGGGGAGTGTTTTGCTGACTTCTGAGGAAAAAGAAAAAGGCACAAAACCCGCAAAACAACAACAAACTTAAGAGTGAGGCAAAGTGAAGGAAGGATATGAAATAAATAATGATGCTGCNATAGAAAAGATTCTACGGGAAGTGTTTTGCTGACTTCTGAGGAAAAAGAAAAAGGCACAAAACCCGCAAAACAACAACAAACTTAAGAGTGAGGCAAAGTGAAGGAAGGATATGAAATAAATAATGATGCTGCTGAGAAACATATGTGGGCGCTGAAATCATTGTTTGCAGGCACAAGTAATTAGAAGCAGGAATAAGACAAGACATTGCTTTTTGGTTTGACTTTAAGGGAAGGTTGGAGGACAGACCCAGATATAGTAACAAAAATAAGTAAATAAACCAAAAAGTAGCTTGTTGAGAAATTAATCAAATTATTTTATAATTTAGGGAATGATGCCGTCGTATAATCTTAGGACCACTAGCACTTTGTATTTCAGGCATCTGGCCCTTCATGTGCTGCAATATTTTTACTTCCATCAACACTGACATATATACACAAGGAAAACAGCAGTAGGGTGAGATGTATTTAATGCTGTGGATTAAGAGAAGTACACCAAGTGATATTAGCTGAGGATTTGGTGCTTGAATCATTATTCCTATGTGCTGTATATAAATAGGTATACATGAGGACAGAGGTGATATACACGCATTTATGAAAAGAGCTGGATGTTAACTTCACAGAGCCACAACAATTCACACGAGCTGTGAATTTGCTTGTAGTAATATATAACAGTAATAAACATGTGAAATATGCTGAGGCTTTTCCCTAGAGTAAGCATTTCGGGGACAGCAGCATCAGAAGGTGTAAACCTGCCGAGCTGTACTGACAGCGGGGAAGCTAGCTATTAAAAGCTGATATTAGTTGCAGCTTATTCAAGCTTCCAAGTCTGTAAGGTGGGACATGTCTGGGTCTCCAAACTGGGAATCTTGCTTTGAAAATCCATAAGCTTTCTTAATACACACCAGCACGGTTGCTAATCACATCATAGCGTTAATTAACGACCCACTGATGTACACAGATACATGTGCTGTATGTACAAGCATACATATATAAATGCGTATTATTGCATATTAATATGTAATACATGCATACATCTATTAATACAGTATTAATACATACATCCCTCCGTTTATGCACATATACATTCATGTTGCCCTCCCTCTCTCTCCATCCGCTGACGGGGGTCTTAGCCGGTGGGTATGTCGAAAAGCTCCATCTGCTGAGAGCTTCCCGCGTGGCTTGTGGGATCTGGGCTCGTGTTTTTGCAGCTGGGGGAACATTATAGCTGTCTTTGTGGCTATAGGTGAATGCTAAGAACCACATTTCACTTTTAATTTGTACATGCTGTCATAAAGCACATGCCGGGAAAGCGTTTACTGTGCAAGCTGATGAGTGATTAGTTATACATGGGTGTTTTTATACTTCTGAAGTGATGTTAGACAGAGTGGCTGCAACTGCATTTTGATTCGATAATTGGGTTTGAAGCACTCTTAAATCTATGAAAATGCTTTTCAGTCTTTAAAAAGGTGGTTTAAAGCCCCTTTATGTTTGATTTTGACAGCTGCTGGAATCATTGCTGTAAGAGATCAAATAATCAGCTGGGGAAGTTCTTGGGAAGTTTGGTACTGCTATTGATGCAGCAAGGAAATTCTGCCCACCAAGAGTGTCTCTTTTATATTTTTTCTGTATTACTGTTTCGCTGTAATAAAAATTAGATTATTTTTCCTTATAGAATCATAAAATCATACAAAGATTTGGGTTGGAAGGGACATTTAAAGGCCATCTAGTCCAACCTCCCCTGCAATGAGCAGGGACATCTTCAACGAGATCAGATTGCTCAATGCCTCATCCAACCCGACCTGGAATGTTCCCAGGGATGGGGCATCGACCGCCTCTCTGGGCAGCCTGTGCCAGTGTCTCACCACCCTCAGCGTAAACAATTTAAGGGATGGTTCCACAGCCAAAGGCCACGCTGAAAAGCTTAACTCTGCCCTGGAGAGCAGCCACGTGCCACGGATGTGCCTGGGATTGATGGCCCAGGACAGAGCAGCTCCCAGGAGCACCCGGGCAGGGCTCAGACCTGGAGTCTGGCGCTCTGGCTGCTCTCTGGGTGACTCCGTTGGGTACTCTGTGCATCTCCCTGCCTCTTGCGTTAGCAAGTGGCACAAGCATTTTACTTTCTTTTGTTCATGTGTCCAGGGACACGTGCAGAGAGAACAGGGCTAAAAAAACCCTGTTTATCTTAGAAATGTTTGTTGGAAGGATTAGTTTTGCCTACATAAAATTTAGTTTTAGTGTTCATAATAGCTTGTTCTTCACCAAAAGCCCTTCATAACCAAAAAAAAAAAAAAAAGAAAAAGAAAAAAAGAATGTAATGGGATGAAGATATTACCACTAAAAAAATCCTGAAATAATCACAGTTACTTATCATTGAATATATGTACATAGGTAGTTTGTAGTGGACTGTGAGCGTCCAGGACACCCAGGTGTTTTGCAGCCCTGGTGCCTCAGCTCTCAGGTTGTGAGACACCAACCTTTAGAGAGCTGGTTATTCTTCCATATTGCTTCTAGTGGAAACCACCCACTTATGTCCCTTACAACAAGTAAAGCTACAGATGCCAATTTGTCTGAGGAGTGACAGACACCAGGCGCCACGGGGATGGCAATGAAGATACATCACTGCACTCTTGTGTGATTGTGATTATACAGCCCAATTCCAAGGGCTGGGTCAGCTGGAGAGTATCTCTCAGAGCATGTTGTATGATAGAAAAATATCAAGTCTTTGGAGCTACAAATTCTCCTGAAGGAGTTTGCAGTTGCTTTGTGCAGTGCAAACTCACACTGGTAGCTCCGACAGGTTTTCAGCTAGAACTGCAACACTTCCATTACACTTTCTTATTGGAAAAAACTTTTTTTTCCAAAAAAGAACAGAACATCTCCAGCCTGTGGGAGAATTAGAGCAGTAAGTCACATTGCATGGCTGAAATAATTCAATCTGATCACATTCGGACCTGTTGCATCGGGCTGCCTGCAGTCAGGGAAGGACAGTTATGAGGAGAGCTACCAGCATGCTGTAAACCCAAAGGCAGGCAAAGAAATGTGACTTGGTTCCAAATTTTACAGGATCCGTGCCAGATCCTCAGCTGATTAAACCAGCAAACCTTCATCAGCATCCCTGACAACAAGGATGCCTGATACACTTGAAGATGCTTGTGAAGTACCTTATGAGGGTTCCCAGCGGGTCTGGATGCTCTGCTCTGGAGAAGGAGAGAAAGATCGTGAAGGTCAACTCATGGGCCTGAGCCTTAGGGACAAACTAACCCCCCTGGCCAGGGACTTCATTTGAGGGATGGAGACCAGTCACTTGCCAGTGACCTCCAGGAAAGAGGATTAAAGGCAATGCTTGGGCTAAGATTGGTGCTCTGAGCAGGTTAGCTGGATGGATCATTTAGTGCTGAATTTCATGCAAGAACAGCTGTTATTCTTGAAATAAAACATTAGAAAGGAAATCTCATCCAGGGGTACTACTTAAATTCTGAGAGGAAGGGATCTAATTTACCACTTCTTCAGCTAGACAAACATAGTATATTTCTAAACATTAGAAAAGCACTCCAGTGGTAGGATGGATATTATTCGTATGAAATTACCTGGGGAAGTGGTAGAACTTCCATAATCGATTACCAGGAAAAATATTCAACATGTATCTGTAAGGAAGGACAAAAGTGGAACAGATTCAGCTGGAGGTGAGAGGGACAGAGACCGATGCACCAGATATCCTTCTAAGGTACCTTCAGCATGCATCTGCTGATGTCTTGTGTTGAGATTCCTCCCAACAACTGCGGATTCAATAATTAAGAACAGAACAGGATTAAGCTGACGTCCTGTGTGCTAGTCCTTTCTCAGTTGACACTTTTAGAAGCTATTTTAGGTGTAAAAAACCCTGAGTGTTTTATATGATGAACAAGCAGAACATCTTTCTTCCTAGTGCTCGTACTCTTACCAGCTAAGGCATGCATTACGTTATTTTCTATTAACCGTAGTCTAGATAAATCTTGACATCTTCCCAAGTTCTTCAACTGAAAAAAACAAAAATAGCAGATTGCCTTGCACAAATTAAAACAATAATGGTGAAGCTCTGGATCAGAATTTATATCGGCAAGAACAGTAAGTGTTTGTTTGTTTAACTTTTCTTGCTCCTCAGAATTAAGCTCAAGATCAAATAAATTAGTTTCTTGACTGTTGAACTGTGTTCTTCCTTTGCATCTGACAGCAAGACAAAGAAGATTTCCCAGGGCCTGTCTCTGCCCTGATGTTCACTATAAACCTTTTTTCCTTGGCAATGCAAATGGGGTAACTAAACAGGTGAGGAGGGAATAAAGACCCAAAAATGTGAATCAAAGCATGTGTTGCAGACTCTGTGCTCGCTTTACACTGACCTCTGAACGGAGAGGACACCATGACCTTGCTGAACGGTAGTGGCTGCACCTCTTCTTCACACCTACTCCTTCAACTCCTCACCCAGACTGGGCAGCCAGGGAACAGCTTTCTCCTGCCCTGTCGGTGTCCTTGAGAAGACTTCTGGGTATAAACCATTCCACAAATTTTCAACTATTTCCATAGAAAAGGGATATATAATTTGCCTTTTCCTTTGTCTTTTCCTTTGGCCCCGGTAAAGATAAAGGTCTAATAAAATCTGTATTTGCCCAAGAGTTTATTGTGCAGTAGCACACATATTTCGGGTAAAACCAAAATAGAATAATTCATACATCTCACCTGCTCTGCCCAATTGTTCCCTGGATTGCCTCCTATTCAGCCCTTACCCCCAGCCCTGACCAAAGTATTTGCTTGGGTTTTAATTAAACCAGGACTTCAGTCTCCACGCTGCCTGGCTGTACCTTGCAGTTGAGCCAGCAAACAAACTGTTAGGATATTTGTCTGGTGCTTAAATTACTACAAACACAGATTAGTGGCTTAAGTGTCTGTTTAGCATATCGTAGCAACATACCTCTTTACTTGACCGGTGAGATTTTTTTTTTATATTTGAAGATTAAAATATAGAGATGAAAATTCAGAAGATTATTTTTGATATATTTTTTTTTGTCAAGGATATCACAAAGGAATTCTGGAAAAAATGTAGTTTTCTTTAAAAAATGGATTCAATACTCTTCAGTGGGAATTGAGCATCAACTGGTAGTGCAAGGCTGTGCTGCTCATTTCAAATCGGTTTTTACTTCAAAACTGTTTGCTACTGCAAACATTCATAGACAAGAAAATCTGTAAAACAATATTGGTATTAGGAAAGTGGACTTCAGCTTGCCTGTTTTCTGTTTAAATGAAGACTAGAATTGGATGTTTTGTTACTCAGACATAATGTGTTGAACTAATTACACTCAGAAACAAGACACATTTTTCTTCAGCTGTGATAAAGAAACGTCTCGCACTCCTCTTTTATTTCCCTAACACTGTATCATGCAGTTTTGTAGCTGTTTTAATGTGCTTTGCTTCTTTGCGCTGAGCTATCAGTCAAAAAGCCAATAATGGACACGTATATTTTGCCTTCAGTCCTCTGCCATCCTTGAAGAACAGCTTCACCAGCAGCTCCTCAAAAAGTCATTAGACAAATCCTCTGTAGTTTCACACTTCTATTGCTGTGCCTGTAATCAGCCTCTTCAGTCTGTAGGATTTTCCTTGAATTCAATTACACCGAACTGGTCTCTCAAGCCTTGTGCACATGATTTGAAAGACTTGGTGATGGTATTAACGAGAATATACAGGTGCACATCATGTTCGTGCAGTCCTGGTATTTCATTGTAATAGATCAGTATTTTATTCCAAAGAATACTTAAAAATACTGATTCCAATATCTTCTCTCTTTATTTTTTAGCTGCAATTTAATGCAAGCTCCATGAGTTGATCATTGTCCAAAGAATCAAGGCTGCTTTAATCATTTCATAACTCAGCGTGAGCCAGGATCAGCTGTTAGAAACATCTTCACAAATATGTGACTCATGCAAAGAAAGGAAACGAACACATTCTGGCATAAGATGACTAAATAAAAGCTTTATGAAATTTTTTCACAGTCAAAATATTGCACCCTGTGGAGCGTATGCTCCCCAGAGAATATTCCATTCAAAGCCACTCAGTATGTGCTGTGCCTTTAAACTTGTCAAGTATCCTAGTATGCTTGATGAGAGGGTGATCCAATTGATCCTGACAATCTGACATAGATTTTCCTTTCACAAGAACTTTCCTACCACTTCAAAACATATTCAACTCCAAGACCATGACTGATGACAAAAAACCAAAAACCCACAAGAAAAAAAAGACAATCATCCACTGATATTTAATTAATAATTTATTGCAGACTGAAATTCAGGTGATAAAGATGATGCGTGTCTCGTATGGAGCCAATGCAAAAAGAACAATACTCAAATGAATATTCAAAACGAACAATACTTCTTGATTAATGCAAAATATTCCCTCCTCTTTGGATAATAAATTCTCTTGAGATGAGAATTGCCCATCTCTCTGTACACATTATCCTGTTGTTTCAAGTAATGGGTTATCTGAGAAGTGACTCTGGATTTCACAGGCAAACTTCAGATTTCACAGGCAAAACGTATTGGGATTCCTGCTGGGATTGTCTCCTCTAAGTCCAGTATCTCTGAAGCCAAAAAAAAAGTAAGTACACTGATAATCGTTTTAAACTGTTAAAAATATTGCTGTTCATAACTGACTCAATTGCTTTTACCTTTAAATGACCTGCTTCTTTTTGCTTATCACTGCATCTAAACATGCTATTTTGAAATTTGGGATATTCTCTAGTTTACAAGCATGATTACATGTATTCTTCATGACACTAGAACCATTCCTTGGGAATAAGGAACATTTGCATCCAATGCAATAGCAAATGCATTCACAGTTCACAGTTGGGATATACACTACATTTTCCCCATTCAAAACAGATATCTGATTTTCCAAATTCTGAAAAAAAGCAAATGTGCATAGATAAAGTTGCGTTCTTCATCCCAGTAGATCTTTTCCTCCTCCCGTAGTCATCGATGATGCACTTGATTAGGCTGATTCTAATATAAAAGCTCAATTTGAGTTCAACTGATTTTTATCTTTTCCACTTCTTCAGCTGTTTTCTTTTTCCCTTTTTTCCCTTTTTGTGTGTCTACCTACATATGCACTTGTCAACTAGGGTGATATCACAACACGCAAATGCTGATAAAAAAACCAGTAAACTAAGAATGATAATACTCAACCATATACATTGTATGTGCTACTGGCAATGAGTAAATGTTTGCAGGCTATAAGGGCAACCTTGGTAGTATAATTTCCATGACTGTGTGCTTCTAATCATTGGACCATTAATAGATCATGAGCACATAGGGACACAATTTTAGTGGTATGGATAATTTTGGAATTACCCTTTTTGAATGCTGGTGCACTCCTGGGTTCAGGGGCTGCACATTTTGCTCTGCCCTACATGCTGGGCTATTTTTGTTATGTACTTGTCATGTAATCTGTTTTCCGGTTGTGATAAGCAATATTTCCAGGTTTTATCTCAGAATGCAGATCAAACCCATAGGTTTTTTTTTTGAAAAGTTCACTTTGTTTGTATTTTGGTCTACAACAGTAAATAAGGTCCAGCTTTATCCAAAACTGCATATTGGTAAGTCATGCCTTTCAAGTAATTCCACTGACTTATAGGTTTATCCACAATGTGTAAAATAAATAAATGGCTAAATNATGTAATTTGTTTTCCGGTTGTGATAAGCAATATTTCCAGGTTTTATCTCAGAATGCAGATCAAACCCATAGGTTTTTTTTTTGAAAAGTTCACTTTGTTTGTATTTTGGTCTACAACAGTAAATAAGGTCCAGCTTTATCCAAAACTGCATATTGGTAAGTCATGCCTTTCAAGTAATTCCACTGACTTATAGGTTTATCCACAATGTGTAAAATAAATAAATGGCTAAATCCTGATGAACTGTTGTCTAATTTGGAAGTAAGACAGAGACCTTACTCCATAATTAATGTAACGCTAGCAAAATAAAATGCTAGTCCTGGCTCTTTGTGCAGGTGGTAAATAAGTATGGCTGCAAACATTGCTTCAACAACAGAATTTGGTGGTTAGCAGCTGAAACAAGCAGGGGAAAAAAAACAGTTTTCACAACTCCCCTATAATTTAAAGCTATTTTTTAACTGCTGGAGAGCAGAATCACATATGCCAAAACTTCCAAAATATAGCTACAGTTTCAAATTTCAGAATATCAGTGAAATCTCAAACCAGCTCACAAATTTTTCTTCACATTTTGATGGCTCCTGGTTTCAGATTGTCTATTCTTTTCTCTACCCTCTTGTTCAGAAGTTTAATTCTCTGCATACTGGTTTCATAATTATTTTTTACCTCATAAACAAATGATGATAGATGTACAAGATTTCTAGAGCAGTGCAATTCAATGGGTTTCTATGTTTATCCGTTTTCTTGCTTCAGTTGCCGACTAAAGGACAACTTTTCATTTGATTTGAAGGTTTGCATATGCTGCCAACATAGTCTGGCGTTGAGGTGACTAGAATAAACAGTCCACAACCTCTCACTGTTCACTTCTTGTATTGCATGGTTTCTTCTCAGTTTGACTACTTCAGAGGTATTAGAGCTGGAAGACATTCTTTCTTTCCTGTCCTCCAAGCGTTTTCCTCTATGAGATACATCTGCAAAATGGGAGGAAGAATGGAGAGGACAAATCATGAACGGATAACTTTTTCTACTTAAATGTAAAATAATTTTATCCTAGCCATTTTTGGAGTAAAATATCACTCCAAACTACCAAATCACAGCTGACTCTCGGCAAAGAGCCTGAAAAGATTCAAATAAAACTTCAAAATTTGCTTAGAGTGAAACTTGGAGCTTATAACTTGTGTTCAGTTGATGTTGCGCTGGGAGCACGTAGCTATTCCTTTTGAGGGTGTCACCGATAACATGGAGTAAAAACATAGCAAAAACCAGACTTTCACAGGAGCAACTGGCTGTAAACCTATTTCAAATACACCAGTCGACCAGCCACAGGAACTTAACTCCTTCCTAATCACCATGGGTCAAACGGACGCAAAGAGCCCATGATCACCGTAGATGCTGCCCTCAGCTGTTGCCTGAAGATCTGCTAATCTGTGGCTACTTGGTAAGTATGAACCCAAAACTCTTGCTGTGATCCCGTAAGTGTTGATTCAAAGGGGTTTATAGAACACCTACTTTTTAAAGATCTGAGCTTTGTGTAAGAAATAATAACCTAAAGCTAATGTTATGTTAACGTACAAATATGGGCATGTGTGTATGAGGATGTGTGTGTATATATATCTATAAAAACATAAATGTGTGTGTTGTATTTCTACAGCTACAATACAGAGCTCTCTCAGTCCTATTTCGTGTTCCTCCAGTGCAGTCCTTGCTGAACAGTTGTTGCAGTCTCAGTTTTCATAAGTTATTTTCAGGCTAGGGGCACCAAACCAACAATACTCCACCACATATCCGGAAACATTATGGGTTTCCAAGGAGTTTTAATTTTTTTTTTCCTGACACAGATATAGATAAGAATTTTGCTTTTCTTGTGCCAACCGTGTTTGTTTTTCGGTAAGTCTGAATGTTTTTTTCTCTCTCTCCTCTTGTGATGGTTGAATAAGAATGAAGATTAATGCAAAAAAGAAAATGAGACTGCTGCTGTTTCACATTTTGTGCCTTATTTATATTAATAATTGAATACATCTAAGATTACTTTTATTGAGAAAACAATAAATGTTTAATAAGTGAATGAGCAGTCCATCCTAAAAGTAAGTGCCAGTTATAAGGCTTTTTCAGAGGGAGAACTGTTTTTGCTTTAAATCATCGTAGAGACACTTTATTACCATTGCTGCATCATTAACAGCCCACATTATTCTGCAGTGGGATGAGGTAACTACAAAGATATAGTGATATTTTAGTAGAGGCAATATGCAGTGTTGTAAAATGCGTGAGCTTTGGTGCTCAATTTGAGCCTGGAGGCTGATACACAGTAATAAAGCTTTTTCCAGCCCGCAGACCCTTCAGCTTTCGTGCATGGATGGGTGGTACTGCCAATCTGAACTTGAGCTGCTTTTCAGGCTAGAATTAAGCAGACAACTCTTGTCAGAGCATCGCATGAAAGGTCTGAGACCTTGATTCAGTGCAACAGCAACACGGTTAATAATTGAAGAGGTAAGGAAAACATCAATACCTCGCTGAGGCCGAGGCAGGAGTTTGGATTTTGAACCGGTGTTGTCAGAGAACAAAAGAATGAGCCGCAGCCAAACAAAGCAAGGAAAAGACATTAAAAGCATATTAGCAATGTAAAGAAATCAGAAACACACAGATAAGGGGAAAAGAAACATATTGGTGTTAAGTTCCTTGCTAATGCCTTTGAATATGCTAGAAGGGTATGTCCTGTAGGTTTATACAACTACATAAAGGAAATGTTGACTTCGAACACGTCTTTGGTAAGAAATGGATTCAGAAAGAAGAGGAGGTGGGTGCCATTACCTCACCCCTCCGTAATTAATGAAGTACCTAGCCCAGGATGAGTGAAGGACCTGCTCAAGGGGGTTGATTGATCCTATTCATGGATTTTCGCATGTTCCTGCTATGAGCAAAACAGGCCACAAACCCATCCCTGGTGCTGCAGAACGATGCCGCTGATCAGGGGCTGGGGCTGCAGACAAGTGGCTCTGCCCCAGGGTGGAGTTTGGGAAGGGCGCGTTTGGTCGTGCTCCAAGACAAAACTCTTTCTGCTTTTATGTTGTTGATGCCCCCGAGAGCAACAGCGGTGTGAGGCAGGTCCACCAAACCTGGGGCAGCCTACGTAGTAGCAGTATTGGTGTCCCNACAAAACGCTTTCTGCTTTTATGTTGTTGATGCCCCCGAGAGCAACAGCGGTGTGAGGCAGGTCCACCAAACCTGGGGCAGCCTACGTAGTAGCAGTATTGGTGTCCCGTGGCCAAAAGTGAAGATGCACAGTGGCCCGGTGAGAGCCTTTAGTCTGGTGTCTGCAGACTGGGGACAAATTTTGTATCTGGTGCCACTAAAATTACTTGGCAAGTGCTTTCCATGCCTATTCTGACTTGACTACAGGAAAACAAGTAAGATGTTTGCTACCAGAGCTAATTGCTCGGGAAATTACTGCCTAGGGTTGGATAGTCTGGAACGCCAGCAACTTTCCAGCTGCAGAGAGAGGGCATATAAGAGCAGCGATTAAAATAAAACAAAAACATCTCCCTGTTGCATCTCCTCAGCAAAATGCTGACAGGCATCAGGTCACAACGCCATTTGCATTGTGCCATTAGGGAGGACGGGAGCCCATCACTAGAGGATGTGCTGTGAGCCTCTGTGAGAGGTGTTGGAAGATCTCCTTACTCAGCACTTTCATTTCAGCAAGGAGCTCTTTGATAAAAAGGCATCTCTGCGTCATTCCCAGTTAAGAGTTTGGGCTCAAAGATTTTGAAGGACTGGTTCATCCTTTAGCTTGCCAAGACTTTCTGCTTGCAGTGGTCCAAGAATCACCTCTAAGAGGCAATGAAAGATTGTTGTGGATGGCATGTCTGTGATTAGGAAGATTAAATTCATTTGGTGGGGGCCTCTGACTTCCAGGAAGCAGCAAATAAGGTAGTGAACCCTCAGCTTGGTGTCATCAGTTTTCTGATTAGCTAAAGCATTGCTAAAACAGAAGATTTAGGCGGGAAAAATGTGCTTTTGTCATTTTTCAAGATGATTGCTGCAGCCCACAGCAGATAAATACTTACAGAACTTTCTTGATCTGATTCAACAAAACCCATCTTCTAAAGAAAGTCCTCTGTGGTCAAACAAATGTCAAGGTGGTGTTGTGGGTCTGCAGCAGGTGAAACGTGCAATTGTAGCGCATGGGCGCAGGGCAGTGAAACAGCCATCCCTGTCACCCTTCCATGACACTTTTGTCTCCTGACCCTCCTTTGCCATGAACGAGGGGGACACTTGACTGTCCCAGCTGCCTCACGAGCAGAGTCTGTGCTCAGACCTCAGATGTGCCGAGTCCTCACTGCTTGGAAACAAACCTACCCTCCAAAAATTCCGTGTGCAAGGCTGGTTAGCATACATTCTTTACCCTCCAACATGTGGTATCAAAACTTCCCCTTATTTGCCACGTGGATGCCACTTGGAGTCATGCTGGGAGGTAGTTTTGCTGTGAAATCCCCCCTAGAAGGACAACTCTGCTTGCACAGCGGTCAGTGGGATTTGTAGGAGCCTCTACATGCTTTGCTTGTCCTGGAGAGTCGCACACGAGGACGAAGTGTCCTGCCCACGGCAGTGCGGGTCCACGGGCCACGGTCACAGGGCACGTCATCCTCAAACACCGTCTGAGAGCCTCTGCTTTGCTGGGCGCNCGGTCAGTGGGATTTGTAGGAGCCTCTACATGCTTTGCTTGTCCCGGAGAGTCGCACACGAGGACGAAGTGTCCTGCCCACGGCAGTGCGGGTCCACGGGCCACGGTCACAGGGCACGTCATCCTCAAACACCGTCTGAGAGCCTCTGCTTTGCTGGGCGCTGTGTGATAGCCTCGCCTGCCTGCCTGTCAGTCAGCCTGGCCAATTCCTTCTAGCTTGGAAAGACTGTTCTCTCCTGCAGTACCTTCTCTACATAATATGTAGGTCAAAGCGTTCTGGTGCACCGGGAACATGAATGCTTACTTGAAAGCTCATCTTCGCGCACACTTTCTTGCATGTGCCTTCATTCCTGAACACTAATGCCAGATTAGAACTGCTTGGGAGGGCTGAAATTTGTGACAGATGCCTCCTGATGCTGTGAACATGAGCCCACATATGCTGCTCCGCAGGGATTTCTTCAATATACTCTCATCACTTATGCCAGGTTCCAGATTTAACTACCAATACGGAGTTTTTAATGGATCCCATAAATATGATTTCACAGCCATCAAATGTTGCTATTGGTTTCTGTAGCTTTGGGAAGTAGTATAAGAGCGTTATGAAGATGATAAATCTGTAAATCTGCTGAACAATCTAAAAATGCTGGAAAAATAAGCAGATGTGAAATATGCCTCCTCTTGCACGAGAGTTCGCTGCCCAGAATAGATGCAGGTACTGCTGGTGGTTTCTCTTTTCACTCCAGACTACAGGAATCATATGGAAAAGGTCCTAGAACTGACAGACAGAGCTGGTGTCTTCTGGCTTTTCCAGTTAGCAAGGCTGAGCTGTCCCACTCAAAGTACTCTTCTCCTTTGCTCTCCAGTGTCTGAAAGAGGTTTTCCTACAAAAGACCTCTTTCCACCCCATTCCCATCTCCAAGGCACTTGGTTGTAATGATCCTCACGAGCTACACTGCAGAGAAGTGATGCTATCCCTTTTTTATATTTTCATATTGCCAAATTAATGGCTTTCCAAGATAATCAACAGCACAGAAAGACCGAAACCTTTATCCTCTGTGATCTTTATCCTGAGCAATTGCTGTCATGCAATATTTTGGGGAGGGGAGTGGGTAAATACCGGGAACGACATATAACAGCAATTGTGGGAAATCACCATTTTACTGTTCATAGCTCATCTTTCTTAAAAGAAAACTAATTCCTACAGCTTGCTAGACCACCAGGACTGGGCAAACAAGCTCTCCAGCACAAGCTGTCTCCAACCACCATCCCTCCAGAAAGGCCATTGAAGGACCAAAAGCTATTGCTCCACGTACATCACAGCTTCAAGCTTTGACAGAAGGCAGCTTCTGGCGGCTGGGTACGACACCGGAGCGTCCCCACCGGCTTGTGACTTTGCACAGCTGATTTTCGCGCTTCTTGTGTCTTCCTCTTCAGTCGCTGGTGCTGACTGTCGTTAGGGAAAGAGTGTTGAACTGCAGCCCTGATTCAGTCAAATCCCCCCAGGCCCAAGAGACAAGAGTCATTTTTTTCAATGAATTAAGGCTACGCTTATTTACAGAATTTATTTGTATTTCACAAATTACTCTCTATCATTCAGAATTACCAGACACATATGTGAAAGTAAAATTCTGCCAGTTTGCCTGCTGCAGACGGTTACTGGATGTGATTACTTCCTTTATTCATAATCATTAAATCAATACAGATGCTATGCAGTTGGCCACTTCAATTTCTTGATGACATTTCTGCTTGCTTAAACAACTCCCTAACCCAGAAGGAGCTATTGCAATCACAGGTGTGGATGTATCCGGTGTACAAACGCAGGTCGCTGTGGATGCGTGATAAAGTTTCTGTGGTTGTCAGAATGTCCCCCTCACCTACAGGGATCTTCCATTTCCACTCTGTGGAAATATTTTTCTTTTATGCCAATATCCATAATATTCAGAACTTCCCAGTAATCCAGTGGGTGCCTGGCCTGAGTGTTTATGGACTCAAAGCCATCCAATATTTGCAAATGCTTTGATATTTGCATTTGGCTTTAGTTGCTAAATACGAGCGGTAGAGACATGACAGAAAGGTACATCGTGATGGATGTCAGCCACCTGGGGGGGGACCGAGGACGTATCAATGGATGCAATCTGGAAACGAAAGCAGGAAATGGGTTTTAAAAAAGGTAATAAATGAAGATGAAAGTAATGCACAGGTGGAAGAGGGTTCGTGGTGGGAGGAGACAGTGAATGTATGTAATTAAGGGCGGCATAATCTGCTCGTGTCCCTCCTGACTCTGTTTCCTAAGACTGTGGATACTAAGATGTTAGAGGCTGAAGTTTCTGCTATTGCTGTTTCTAGCGTATGTGACTGTAACTATGACAGCACAGAGTCAAAGTGATGGTGTTTTGACATGATGCTCTGACCTGCAGCATCTTTTTCCGTAAGCTGTACCAGAAAAACCTGTTACATTGTGGAGATTCCATATAAAAGCATAAAGGGAAAAAATTACTTACTAGAGAGGTAACGAGTTTAGTGGACCATATCCAGAAAGCCGTGTGGCACTGTATTATACATAATTTCAGCCCTTCAAACTTAGTGAGGATTTATTACCCAATATATCTCATTTCAACCTATTGGTCTCCGGCTCTGAAAGATGGCTATAAATCTGGCGTTGCTATTTTCATATCTTGTGCTATGAACATGTATCTTTAGCAAACAGTAACCCACCTTTGGAGGCTGGAGTTTGAAGCCTTGGAACAATGTTTGGAGAAGCCCGCAAGCATGGGCAGCTGGTTTTGATTTGAAGGGCTGCCAAAAAAAAATCCTTTCAAAACTTGGCTCTTCCCAGCCCCACATACCCTTCGCAAGCTTTGCCTTCACTGCAGAAGTAAGCAAAAAAGCTTCAATGAATTCAGTAACTTGAGGGATTATTTTAGTCAGAATAAAGTGGTATAACCCTCTCATGTGAGTAACCAGTGCTCAACCAGGGCATTCATGTGAAATTTCCCCTCTGTCCATTATTTACCTGTGCTTTACCTCTAGGTAGCTAATGCAAAAGACTGTGTCTAACATATGGAGAAGAGAAAATTCCTAAGAATTCACTCTGGTACATGAAGGATTTTGCCTGTCTTCCAGAGAATACATAGCCCATCGGTCTAATTTTGAGTCAGAAATTCATGCATCCTGACCCCATCTCTGAACATGAGCCTACTGACTCTCCTGCTTGAGCCGTGTTTTCCCCTAGGAGGTGTTCATTTATTCTATTTCATGTAACTTGCTTTAGTTATATCCACACATTAGCTTTTCTGCCACAGCCCTCTTAATTTTTCATCTGCACCTAGAACTGATCCTTGCCATGATTTATGAATTAGTCCCGGGATATCGAGGACATCTGTTCCACAGTGGCTCAACCATAGCTGGCCTGAGCCAAGTAATAAAGATATTGTCTACCTAAACTTAATGTGTTTTTAATGCAAATCTTATGCTCCCTTCCTCAAGGCTGGCAGGTTATTTGCTACTTATCATCTTCAACCTCTGGAGTTTGACGTTATGACTACTCGGAGCTGGACTAAAGAGCTGGTGGCGAGACTTTCCACAACATAATTCATTGCTGATGCTGGAAGCAGAGGAAGAAAGAGGTAAGCATCAGGAATTCCGTCCATGGGAAGATAACTTCAGGTGCGAGTGGAAGCAGCCAAGGTCTCTGGAGCAGCAGTGCTTGTGAATAAAAGATGTCACCTTCTGCCTTCTCAGCCAGCCGCTGCTGGGGATGGCAGGGCGCCGGCGCAGTCGTGGCTCACCCAGGCTGGGTGCAGGTCTCCGGCATGCATGCGCTGTCTCTACAGCATCCGTGATCTGAAACGATTTTTGTGCAGGAGGATATGATTCTCCTTCTTGTTCACGATCAAGCTAAAGTTCCTGTATCTCCGCTTGTAAATATTTAGTTTCACCAGGTCCGTGATCATCCCAGGACAGTGAGTACTGGATTATAGCTCATGCAGATACGCATGAACTGAGAAGGATGAGGTTCAGCTCTTCCCGTCGCCATGATGAACTGATGTCAACTCGTGCCACTGGTGGCTGGTTTTGAGCTGCCCTCAGAGGTTTATATTTTAAGATATTTATTCCAGGTGCTGTGCTAAACTTGCTCCTGGAACACTTAAACATGAAACTCTGTGGATTTTTCTTAATGTCATGAGAATTTCCCAAACTGACATGGAACAATAATGAATTTTTATACTTTTTTTTCCTCATTCTCCCATTCTGATTGTTTGGAAAACATTTGTGGCAGGTACCAATAGGCTACATACACCCCACTCAGAGACATTTTACTGGATAGATACCTCTGGACATGCAAGTGGAAACTTAGATAAGTATTTAATATTCATACAACCAATCCACCCTTCCTCAAAAAAGCCCTGATTTTCCTTGCTCTGCTTAGTAGACTTGATGAGATTCCATCACTGGCTGTTTTTCGATGACACTGCTAGCTGCAGCCAAAAAAGATGACTGACAATAACTTACACTGAAGCGTTACTGAGTAATGGCGAATAAATTCACCGAGGAACGCTGAGGCATGTAAGCAGAGCTATCCCATGAGTTTGCTGACATAATTCAATCTCGTTTCCCGAATGTAAGACAAACAGCAATAACAGACAACGGTTGCTATGTGCTGGCCATGATTATTTTTCACAAAAAGATGTTTACTGCATCCCATAGCCTTTTTTTCCCGGGCCATTCAGCGTACTGGATAAACCAAAATTAGGGTAAGTCAGTGATATGTGCTCTTGGACTCATTTATTTCATGTCCCTACAAGATTTTCTGTTAAAGAAGTACCCATTATTTTTCGGAGAACTGTTATAGCCAACATATGACGCAGGTTAACTCCAAAACCATGCTGCAAGGGCCACTGCACCAGCACAAATGTTTGCATTAAGTGCAACGAGCACAAAGTGTGGCCTCACGGCAACATCTTTAATATGTTTTGGGGACATCCAAATGACTTGGAAGGAGCGTTTGCTCCTATTGAGTGTCCCGTTCAATTCAATTTTTCAGTTATGAAAAGAGATCATGTAAATTTTCCATGGGTGATCTACATCACAAAGGTGCAGCCTTTCTTTGTGTCTGCTGAGATACAGAATTTCAGTGATTACAATGAAAGAGAGGAGAGATTAGTCTATCTTGTCAGTCTATTTGGCAAATAAGGTTGTAGCTACTTGTACATGGCAAGCAATCTATTGTTGTATAATTAGTTGCATTTTGCACCATTGGCATTAAAGTTCACCAGGTCTGAACTCGTTCTCTGTCCTCCCCTGTTCCTTAGAGCTTCATTCACATTCCTCGCAGAACGGCTTAGTTTGCTTTTTACTTTTAATTAAAAAGGCAAACTTTTGGCATCTGCTTGCTCTGAAAATGCAAACAGTTCTTAATTAAAGTGCAATATAGTGCCAAAAATAAGCATAATGAGTTGGGCAGTGCAGCAGTTAACAATGTACTTTGTTATGTGTATACAAAACCACAAGAAATCACAAAAACAGGAGTAGAGTTTAGTAAAAGGAATGAAATAACCATAATAAATCTGCGCTGCACAGTCTTTAAACCCTCTATTTCCCTCATTACATCTATCCCTATGAGAATCATATCCATTCTCTCACAGTATGGCATTAAAATCTTGATAGTGTGTCTTCATATTCAGTGTTATTAATAATCATGCAACTGTGTATTTATCATTGCTTATTCACTCACATCTAATAGAAAACCTGGATGCTGACTGTATCAGAGCGCTATATTACATCGCCTTGCAGCAATAATCATGTCCATAATTTCTGCCACAGAAGATGGATCCAAGTTGCAAAACAGATCTGGGAACTGAATTTCCAAAGCCCTTGATAGATGGATCTGGGGCTTTACTTAGACTTACAAGTGTAATTTAAACACTACCTTTATAGGTTAAGGATTGATTTGAACTGGGTTATCAAAAGTCTGGAGAAAATTTGTTCATCTCCTCAAATAGCCAAATCCTGCCAGAAACTACATTACCTACGAACCTCTAGATATGCAATTTCTTTTCTAGATTCTTCCAACTCTGAATTCAAACAACAGTAAAAATACCGCCATTCTTCAAATGCAGTTATTCTGAGGAATTCCAGCTTCTTTGCACGTCCTCGTTCCTCCATATGATGTCTTTCTAGGAGTATCTGGTGATTAAAGAGGTTTTGAACTTCTTGCAACAAATTTGCTGCAAAAGAAAAAAATAAAGCCCATGGATTGCTGTTTCAGTACCATTTGGGCACATCTGTATATGAGACTGCTTCTGGATTAAAAAAATGCAAATATGCTTTAACCCAGGCGATTCCTGTTTCAGGACAGAGGCTCAGCTGGTGTATAGGAACACAGCTCAGGAAACATAAACAAGTTTAAACGAAACAAGGAAAATATTTTATTTCTAAGTATATAAACATATATATGTTTGTAAGCCCTAAGTTCAAAACCCAGACTGCTCTTAGAAAGTTTCCCAAACAGCCTTCAAGGAAAAAAAAAAATACATTTAATGATCTTCTGGGGCTTACTCCAGTATAGACATTCCTTCTGTGGCCTTTGTCTTCAGACTTGCCTCCCGCTGGTGTCCAGAGGAGCTCTGTACATGGGTTCCGTACAAGGTCAACGTGCTCCAGGTCTGCTTAATGCTCTTTGAATGATACTCGCACCCTGGTCTTCCTACTCTCCCGTTTTATTAAAGCAAAAAACTCCTCATTTCAAAACTCCTTGTTCTTCAGTTCACCTTGGGGATAATTACGCCTGTGGTCTGGTATTTGCTGGAGATAAAAGAAAGGCTTTTAATGAGGGTTGGACCCAGGCTCTCAAATATCCCATGATCCCATGAAAAATATCTTGCCTGTTTCCATCCATCTTTCATTTGGATGTGAAAGAAAAAGGAGTGTGTGAAAAAAAACCTGCTGGGATGAGCATGCATTTTCCCCCAGTCTTTGCAATTCGCATTTCCCCACGCACTGGTGAAGGGACTGCTTTCCTGCCTAAATACCCCCGCCCGAAAATCAATGATCTTGTGAAGCAGCAATCTGCTACTGAATCCTGGGCTTCAGAAGCAGCAACAGCAGAAATGCGTTCGAAATTCTGTAATTTATTTGGTCATGTTTTAATTAGATGTCTGCTCTTTTTGAAGTTAATGTGCTCGTCCAACTCAAGTTCTGGTGAAAAGTGTTTCTAACAGATGTACTGATTTAAGCCTGTAAATCTTCCTCTTGAGCTCTTTACGGGACTGACTGTAGAAAAGGCAGAAGCCTAAATAACGAATTAGGTTTTGTGTCTGCATTTTAACACCCGATATTTTCTGTTTGTAATTACTGGTAAGAATAAGTGCGTTCTTGTGCACTCAAGAATGCCACTTGGCCATTTGAATTCATAATTGTGTGATTTACACCAGCAAGTGTAGATGTGCAGAAGCTGTATGAACGATCGGCTGCTTTGAGCATCAAGCGAGGTCTGAGAGGCCAGTCCAGCAGAAGTTAATTACTTAATTGATAAAGACATAAAAGTCATAACCCAGCCATGATTTAAAAAAAAACAACAAATTGACTGATTTTTATGGTGCTGAAGGAAGCAAAATGGAGCAAATAGCATATAACTCACATAGTCCTATTTATATCCCACTTTTTGTTTTTTAACTCAGATGACTCTATAGGCCAACGCAGTTTTTGTCTGCTTACTTTAAAGCAAATATAAAAGAATAGTAAAGTTTCCTGCATGAAAATTGCCATAGCCACCTGGCAGCTTTGGAAAGCGGAGAAAAATTGTCCAAGGACAAACTAAGCACCTCTGTCTAGCACAAAAGAAACAACCCTCCGTGAGAACATTTAAAATATATTTTGCAAATCTACTGTTACGTGTTGTTTAGCTAAGTCTCTTAATACAAGCATTTTGGCATTATGGGAGGCTGGTTGGCCACTTAGCAGAACACAGAAATTGTCATCATCCCAGCAAAACCGCAAGGTAGAATAACAACCTAAACATATATCACTGCTTAGCATAAGACAACATAAAGCGTAAAAGCACTCTCCAGCAGCACTGCCTTGTCTGCTTTTAAAACAGCCTCTAAAAATGCAATAAAGTATTTCAGATGGAAGACAGATTAAACATAACTGCAGCACATACACTCTAGTCGTACAGTATATCTCAACAGCGGTATCGCCAGGTTTCTTGCGCATCTTCCTCCGGATGACTGACGCTTTCATTTGAGGATCCAGAAATGCCCGTGATTTCCTCTGAAATTCTTGCAGCTCTAAAGAAACTGCAGGTTAGGTTCAGAGATGACAACACCTCTTCTTCACCCTGCCTTCCTTTTCACGACGTCGTTCCTCCGTTGGCCCCAAGGATTTTGAGCAGTCCCATTAATCTCTGCATGGTTTCAGCCAGCAGCACCGGGCTCTCCGGCACAGCACTTGCTCCGGGATGCCTTGGCCACCCTGCTGGGCTCGCAGACAGCGAGGAAAGTCTGCTGGCTATGGTAGCTGCTTAACGCAGGTTTATAAATCTTCCCTCCTTTGACATGTCTGATCAATGCTTATAAATATCTAAAGGGTGGATGTCAAGAGGACGGGGTCAGACTCTTCTCAGTGGTGCCCAGCGACAGGACAAGGGGCAATGGGCACAAACTGGAACACAGGCAGTTCCACCTGAACATGAGGAGGAACTTCTTTACTGTGAGGGTGACAGAGCCCTGGCACAGGCTGCCCAGAGAGGTTGTGGAGTCTCCTTCTCTGGAGAGATTCAAAACCCGCCTGGATGCATTCCTGTGCAACCTGCTCTAGGCTAACCTGCTTTAGCAGGGGGGTTGGACTAGATGATCTCTAGAGGTCCCTTCCAACCCCTACCATTCTATGATTCTATGATTCTATGTCGTGGCCTGGCTGGCCTAGGAAAATACTCAGGCCAAAGACTGTCATCAGCTGCAAATGTACAGCACGTAGGGAAGAAAAAGCAACTCAGCATTGCCAGCTGGACCGGAAGCAGGAGAAGGTGCCGGTGAAAGGATGTAGAAAACTAATCCCAAACAAGTCGCTCCTAGAGCTGATCTGCCTGCAGATTCCCTGTTGCACTTCTTTTTTTTTCACTGCAAAAAACAGTCTTTCCCACTCCGTATCTATATCTAGCAGGTGGCACAGCAGAACCAGGGTCTGACTCTGCATCCTCTTAGTGAAAATTCACAAACCGGTGGTTTGCTCATGGCAGACCCCCAGTGCAAAGACCAAAATCTGGCCCTTATCACTCTGAAAATGGAAGGATCTTGGAAAGATCGTTGCCAGAGCTCCATGCTGCTGCTGTAACGCACAGCCACGGGGACTTTGACGCCTGTCTCGAATTTTGATCCTCTCTGGATCGAAAGAATTGTGCTGAAAGGATCATGCCACTCACTGCAATAAATCAAAGGCTTCTTCTCACTTAGTGTGTCACTAAAATCCACTCCTAAGTCTATCTCACCTCTGAAAATTTCTTCTTCTCGTTAATTACACTAGTGAGCTAGGAAGGCTCGTATGATTTGAGCCAGCTGACAGGTAGCAGTCTGGTATAAAGCAGATATCCACGCTCCTTCTGCAGTCAGTGGAGAAATATCAAAGATCACCCAAAAAAGCCAGCAAGGCCTAGCAAAAGAATTCAAGTCACTTGTGCTCCAGCTCATTGGTCTTTTCCAACATCCTTCCGAATGGATGAAGCCAAAACCCCAAACCTGCAGTACAGTCAAAATATTCTTACCATACTTGTGCTTCCAAACTTCCCTAAAATCTCAGTCTTACGAGGTGCTTCTATTTCATTTTCTTCTTCAATAATAACACGAAAGTTATTTTTGTGACTAGTCCTTGTCATTAGCTACTTCATAAGCCATTCAGCATAACTCTTCGCTCTCCAAAAGTGATATGTGAGCCGAGTTGAGTATTTCTGATCTATCGCCTCTGTCACGTAGCATGGCCAAGTATCTGCAATGCTTCAAACCCCGTTGTTGTTGTGAAGGTTTGCACGGACAAAGTGCACTTTCTGCAGGTAGCATTGCAAAGATTCAGTGGCTGCTAAACCCCTTGACATCGCATTGAACTTCTGTGGAAAGGGCTTCTCTTCTCTATCTACTGTTTCCACCGGTTTTCTACAGGTGAAGCTCCTCGGTAGGGTGCCTTTAGAGTATGACCTCAAGGACTAAGCTAAATTCTCTTCATGCATAATATTCATTTAGATGGATGTCTGGATATATTTTCATAAATTTTGTCCTGCTTGTCTCTGATTCTATGAATCTAATATCTCATCTGATGCATGTGATGTGTAATATTTAGTAGGTAAGCCAATATTCCCCTCGGCTGGGAATTAATGATGGAACATCTCTGGGCTGTGTCATAGCCACTTGCTTCTAGGGCTGCTGAAAGAGTTTTTGAAAAAAAATTCTGCTAGCACAAGGAATGAAGAATACAAAACTGTGAATTGAGAGCTTGTATTTGTTGCTCAGTCCCTGTTTGTATAGTTAAGGCTTATGGAATACGAATCTATATGATGCCAGACTAATTTGTGATACGCCTCTGTCCCCGGTTTGGACTTGCTGCGAATGATGATAACATTATAAAGTAACTAAAAACTGCAATCGTCTCATTCTGCTGCTGGCCTGCCTACTGTCTGGAGCTAGAAGTGTTTCCTATTTTCCTGACTCCTCTCATAAGAAGAGGTGAAAGAACAAGAAGGTAACTGGAGAGGCCCTGGGCTGAGAAACAAGGTCAGCAGAGGTTTAAGCAGTTAATCTTCCGGCTTTTTAAAGACTCTAGTCCAAACTTCAGTTACGCACCAGGTCCGTCTTGTTGAATGCGTTTTCAGTCGACAGTTTTTGTGTCACAAAACCATTGATCTTGGGTATTCTTTGCTTGGCAAACTCCTGAGATTGCTACCTCAATAGCGAAATTAATTAGGACTGAGTTATCAGTAGATGCGGTGACCCTGAAGTATCTCTGAGCACACAAGCAAGGACCAAGGAAGAGCAGAGTGTACTGTGTAATCGCAGCTCTTCCCGGCCACAACATTTTACCCTGCAGCAGTCATATAACTCGTACTTTTGGAAGTAGAAATAGATAGGAAACCTCTGAGGTTGGTTCTTGTATTTCTTTGCAGTAAAGGCACTTGGATAAATATGACATATTCAATGCACATCCTATGCTTACGGCATTGTCTAATCCTTTACAAATAACATAAATTGGGCCTGAACATTGCTCTGAGACCTGGTGAAGAGCAGGTCTTGTCTCTATGTCGTCTGCGTGCACGAAGGCTCATTTTCCAGGGAGTCATTATGGCAGGGACCCATGGAGCCTTGCTGAAATGTTTGTTTCTTGCTGATCAAGAACAAGAGATGGAAGAGCGTTTGATGGGTGTCAGCTACAACTCTACATCTCTTTTCCCCCCGGGAATGCAGAAGCAGAGCGCCAGGGGCTTCCAGCACAGGAGATGGTCTCTGAAATTCCACCTTCTCCTTCTGGGGACAATGAGCTGAAACCCAGCGACCTGAGCAGGAAGGAGAGGACCAGGGTAAGCTTTGTGCCTTGGAGCATGACTTGGTTTGGAAGAGAAAGCCAGGCTGACAGGCACCGACAAAGGAATATCCACCACAAAATTACGCTGAACACCAAGCCCTGTGTCACGGCCTGATGCTGTCATCTATAAACTTTGGATAGCTGATTCTTACAAATAATTTGGCTCCCAAAAACCAGGCATAGAGAAGGAAAAGATGTCTTACATATATCCTATATATGCAGTCCATTGTATAATTTGGTAGATAAGCCTATGTGGAGTAATTGTCTGGTGCATGAAATAAATTAAATAAAGCACTCTTAAATCTCACAAATGATGTAACAGTGTTTCTGATGTGTCTCTATTCTAAGATAAAATGCCTGTGGGAAGTGAGTGTTTAGATAAAAGCCTTGCAAAAGAAAAATCCTTTCGGGAGAAAGATGCTGCTTCTCTGTAGAAAACTCCTTAGAGCAAACGGGGTTTTAGCAAAGTGTTTGTCGGTTACATGAACGGTAAGCTTTGGAAACTGTGATTCCTTTTCAGCTTCTTGGGGCTTTTAAAGGGGAAATTTTTAGAGAATGAGTGATCTGGGGGAGAGCACTGTTGAGATGTCAGCCCTGCAGCTCCCACAATGCTGAAAATGGGTCACTGAGATAACGTTAATACAGGATTCCCCTTTGGGGGTCTGTATCTATAGCTGCGCCACTAGAGAAATTGCATCACAGGGACGATGCAGTAAAATGTGGATACTTGAAGAAATGAGCGTACCATTGGTTAACACAAAAACCTCGGTGCCATCGAATCACCATGCAAAGACAAATGAAACGGACAATCCATTTTGTTTCAGAAAATAATTTGGCAAGCCAAACATCTTGTGTATTTGTCATCCTCGCAAACCAAGGCCTTGCCAGAGTTGGTGCTAGTCAATATACGCGTTGCTTTACAGCAATATCACAAAGAGAAATGGATGTTTGAGAAATTATCGAATAAAATGGGTGTCTTCCTTTTATATGCATGCACTCCCTCCTCTCCTATATGTCTTCTTCCTTTCCAGACATCTGCTGAAGGAAGAAAAAAACCTGTTAGGTTATTAATTCAGAAGCGTCCTTCTACTAAAGAAAAAAAAGGAGCAAACTAAAATTGAAACGTATCCAGGATGCTTTGGCGCAGCTCCCAAGCTCTCATTCCACTTGTAGCTGATGATAGGATGCCACTTTGTTGAAATGATTAATCAGCAGCAAAAGGGCTCTTACCACCTACCCCTCAGCTAGACTCTTTGCAGCCCACTCCTAGGAGTTTGCTCAGTCTCTGAATCCTCTCCTCTCCTCCGAGGGACGATGGCTCCTGCTTGAAAATCTCATAGGTCTGACTCCTTCTTTCAGTACTTAACGCAGTCCTGGACCCTGTGGACCAGGGAGAGCTCACTGTTCCTGCAAACTAGCAAACAAGAGATTTGTTTTGATTATGACCTCCTGCTGACGCGAGAGCAGAATGAAAAGGCTGTAGACCTCAAAGGAAAAATTTCCTCCTGACCTCCAAACCCGGTGATCAGTCATTTTCAAAGCCTCCTAAAAACACGGCTGGTCAGGAACTGCAGCAAAGAGGAGCAGAGGCAAAGGGGTCAGAGACACAGGGTGACAGTTCTGTTATTGCTGGGAAAAAAGGGGAGTACAAGACAACATGAAGCTGCAGGAGGTGAGGATGCACAGTGCTCTGTCCCCACTCCGCCTCTCTGAAATTGTGGATAACCACCGGCAGAGGCAGCCTGAGCAACTCTGAGCAGGTGTGGGGAGACACATCTTTAAACACAACAAATATACGCAATCAGGTGTGGAGTTTAAGAGTAAGGACTCTCCCACCTTTCTTCTCTCCTTTAAACGAGTCATAAGCATGAATGCTCACTGAGTGTCAAATTTGATGCATTTTACTCTTCGTCATCTCGGAATAAAAACATGTATGTCCAGTGCAAGAATGAATAAATTCAGCCCTTAAATTTATCAATTATTTTTCTAGTCACTATCTCAGAGCAGTTATTGTTAGCAGCTGAGTGACAGGCCAAAGCTGTCACTGTCCATAAAAGTCTGAACTGTAATCCATAATAACTATTGAATTTTCTCTTCCACTTAATTGCGAGTCTGAAGATCAGGATTTGCACATTATGCCCCAGCAGGATTCCTGCATGCGTGTTAAACGTGCCTCACCACAGAGCACCATGGATTTGTTATAACTCTCAGCTGATCACAGCGAATTGCTTACATTGAACCATGCTGAGCATTTTAGCATCAAGCCTGGGCCTTTTCTTTTATGCAGTCACTATTTTAGGAAGGTAATTTAGCATTCTGTGGAGAAGATGTTCTATATATATCATGGCACAAGAAGGAAGTCGTTGCTTCTGCAGAATTGCCGATTAGATGCTGGTCTGAGCAGAAGCTATAGAGTCCTCTGCAGGAGTCTTGTTAATTCAGTTGAGGCATGTTTTCAGTTGGGTTCTTGCAAAACATTTCTGTTTCAAAATTCTGTAGTTGAATTTTAAAGTGTAATGTAAGTTTAAAAGTAACTTAAGTTGACTCTGGAACCAACACGGTATTGAGCGCTTCTAAGAAAATGGCCTTCCTGGATGTAAGGAAAAGGTTAACATCGCTATTGGATATTCTATGCAATACCTATCCATAGCATATGAGAATCAATATATTTATATTGAGACTTCCAGGTCATATTCCCCACCAGCATGGACTGGCACGACTCTCTGGATGCCAGCATGTCAAATTATAACAGCCTGTTGCGAGGAGCATGCTCAGCCCATCACTGGTGATGTCAAGACTGGGAAGCACCTTCTTTTCTTTCATCATAGCTGCTCACAGACCTGTGAGACCTCTCTTCTCTGGCTTCCTGGGGGAAATGACATTAAAAGATGTCTGAGGATCTGTGCTGTGTGACATTGTGGGACCACGATCCCTCTGCGTCACTGGGAAAGAGACGGGTGCCATGCCAATAGGACGTGGGATTCATTACATATCTTTCTTTCACTTTATTCCCCTATACATAGGTCCCAGTATTCTGAGTCCCAAAACACCGATTTTACAGAGCTGCTTGTCTTGCAGACCTCACCTCCAGTCACCGCGGATCTTGGTGAGCACCTTGTCCCATAGCTATAGAGCCATGTGGGGTGGGACGGAGGGAAGCTCTCTTCGGCCCCTGTAAAGCAAGGCACAGAAAGCGGAAAAATGAGCGAATTTCAGTAAAGCATCTGGGAGGTTCACCTGAAAGTGGGAAGAAATGGGGTTTTGTTTTCAATTATGTGCAATTATATTCCATTTTTCTTCCATACTTCTCTTTTGTGAAAGTAAATTCTGAAAGCACTTTTGGATTTTCACAATAAAATTTCTAATGAAGAAAATGTAAAAAAAAACCCCAACTACAATGGCTCTGCTTATGAAAGTCTCATAATTTTCTGTCATATACTTTGATTTTCCAATTGTTCTTTCCAAACTAAACGCTTTTGCGAGTAAATCTTCCTTTTCATTGAAAAGCTAGAAAAATTCTGTCCAAGTGGAATTTTCAGTCTGTTTCAATGAGTTGTTTCTAACTTCAAAAAATCTCTATGAGAAGTGGAAAATTAATTTTAAATGTAAACAAAATTCTGAGAGTTTGCTCCATAAAAAAAAAGAAGAAACCTTCATCACAAAGTAACAGGGTTGTTCAATAACAGTTACCACTATATAGGATAAATTAATTTACGAGAAAATAATGCTTTAATTTCGTCCTTTGTGACAATCTTTTGCGTGTTTCTGAGGAGATATCCAAATGGTGCCGTCCAACCCCATCCACTAGCACTGTGTGAAAACACAAAGTGAAATCTGACCTCATTAAAATTGGTGGGTGCTTAATGGATGTCTTTACTGGAGCCCCGGTTTTAACATTAAGAGTATGGCTGTTAAGCCCAGAGTTTTAGGTTGTGGGAGTTTCATAATTGAAATAACAGCAGAGAGAAATAAAACAAAGATCTTGCTTATTCACTGTGTATCAAAACACCCCATTCTCCAGTTGTATTTCAGGTCAGTTGACGTACTTGGTACTGCTTGTTCCGTCACATTTTTCCTTTTTAATTTCTTCTAAAAGTAGAACAATGAGAAGTCCTTTCAAAACCGCCAGTCTAAGAGCTCCCTTTGAAAAAAAATTCGATGGATTGTTCTGACCATTTCAAAACACTTTTCTTCCCTCTCCATTCCTTTCAAACCACTTTTTTTTTTTTTTTAATATGTGACAAATTTCCATGCAATGCTTTTCGATGAACAGAGACTTTCTGGCTCCCAGACATTTCACTGGAAATTTTCCAAGCAGCTACAACAGCCTCTGTAGCCAGTGGGATAAGTATAGACGATGGTCGCTCCTCCAGTGAGCAGAGATGGTTGAATCAGGCCTTGCATTAGCCCGTGTGAACTTTTTGAAAAGTTCATCACCCCAATCATCTTTTCTTGGGTTTGTTCTTCATCTCCTTTCCATTTTTAATACGCTGCGGGCAAAGTCAGAGTCACGAAAGGCTGAGCAACCTGAGCAAGCAGAGCACAGGGAATGCAGCTTCTGCAGTGGTGAGCACCATGGCAAGTCTGCCCATCCTTCCTTTCTTCCTTCCTCCCTCCCTTCCTTCCTCCCTCCCTCCCTCGCTCCTTCATCCCTTCCTCCTTCCTTCCTTCCT
>VZSC01002584.1:452794-509650 GCA_013398225.1 Steatornis caripensis
TCCTTCCTTCCTTCCCTCTTGCTCTCTTGCTTTCAAAGCAGTAAAACCCATGGCAGAAACAGAGCGCTATTTCCTTCATTCACAAAGCCGTAGAAGTTCCTGGTTCTCTGTGAATTATGAAGAAAGTATTTATTCCACCTGGCTCTTCCTCCTAAAGAGCTGGCTCTCAGATTATATTTAGGATTTCTTTTTAAATCCTTTGTTTATCCTTACCCTGTAGAACACAACTGTAGTCTCTCCCAGTTTCACGTTCAGTGTGTGGGGTAGTAACATGAAAAGACTTCCAGGACTCTAAACCAAAACGGCTTTTTTATTAGGCAAATTATTTACCGAAATGCTTTGATGGGATTTGCATTCTGACCATGTTCCCACAGTCTCCTGCAAGCCTTTCTCTGCCATCTGTTCTTCTCCCTCCATGCTCTGTGTGGGCTGCTCCATCTTGTCATTTAGCAACTGTTGTTGTGTCTTTTGTGCCAGCTTTTGTTACCTTTATGGGGCAGGAGTTGGTAATAAATTGCTGAACCTCGAGCACCGGTTTTCAATCTCTTCTCCAAGAATACCTGCTCCAGAGTGCTCTGGGGGAAAAAGAAACAGTGAAGGGAAGGTGGCATGAACATGTTTCTGCAAAATCTGTGCAAGCGCAGTTTCTAAAAGGACCCGTGCCTCCACCAGAATCTTCCCGGTCATTCAACACGGTAAGAAAAATGTTGAAAATTGCTGCTGGGGAAAACGAGCCTTTACCTTATCTTTGCACCACTGAAGGCTCCCAGTGCATGTTACCGTTGCAATCAAAGTTATCTCTGCGGCAGACACTGATGTCCCAGTCTGAGTTAATAATCTCACCACAGCTCGGATTGTGACAGCTCTCAAGTTTTTATGCAGCCCACAGTGAAGACGGTTTCTGGCCTGCAGGTGCTCAGGCTGCGTTGCATTACAACTGACCTTGACTGTAAGGAGGCATTTTCTCTTTTGTACCGTAATGCAAGATGGGAGAAGTGGTTTTGTTCCAGTGTCCTGTGGCCCCAGAGCCACTGTTTATTGTGCATAACATGAGCGTTATGGACTATTTGACCAAAATCCATGTTACAGAAATGCACAGGTAGTATGGCTTTTCCTGGATCACAACGTCTAGATGTTTTTCCAGATGCCCAGCAGTCCTCAGCTGCCAGATGTCTGGAAAAATGACTAATGTGCGCATAATGATACTTCATGTACTCACTGTAGATCCAAACCTAAATTCATCTGCCTGCTGTATGTGCATGGAGCCACAATATCACTTGAACAGCAGGCCTCCCACATCTAATTCAGTACACATATCCATTTATCTTTCTGGGATCATCACCAGTTTCAGCTTTTAAAATCTGGCAGCCCAGTGCTACCCATTGTATAAACAGTGTCAAGTACATTAAGCAGAATGTACCTTCAGCTTCTGGCTCATGGGTCTTGCCAAGAATACGGAGCATCAGTCCACCATGACAGGGTAGTGCCAGCCATAAGAAATGGACAGATCACAACGCTGAGAAGGCAGTAAAAAAGTGAAGTCTTTCCTTTAGTATTTGTTCTTCGTGCTCCGGTCTTGCTCTCGTCCACATGCATGTGGGAATTCATTTTGCATGTAAGCTGCATGCTTCACCCCAGGCTTCCTTCTGTCCGCAGGTACAAAGTTCGTATCACCCTCATGATATAAACCCTTAACTCTGCTGGAATTTTTCCTCAGTCCTCTGTATATAAGACCTCAGTTTCCATACCTTGTTTATCTCTGCAGTCAAACGTTACAAGCACCTGGCTTGGCATTACTGCTGCAACAAGGCTTCCTTCGCAGGTGACAACTTCCTTCTGGTGACAGCTGCCCTCTCTGCTGGCCCCTGGCCAGCCTGTTGACAAGACTTACTGCTGAGGAATCAACTCAGTCTTACTGTGGCCGGGACATATTTCTAAATCCCCTTAAATGAGTCATCTCACCATCCCATCCCAGCATCCATGATTCATCCGCGTAGCAGAGCCCATCTCTGCGCAAGATGAGGCCTCATTAGCCATTGTGCTGAAGAAGCTTTTAGAAGTTCTCTTTGCAGGGATGATTACATCATTATTGTCTCCTAACAAGCTGGTGGAGTCCCAACCCTCTTAACCTTTCTATTTCCAGGACTGGCCTCTTCAAATCTTCGCAGCTTTCCTTTAGACAATGTTCACAACCACCTTCAGAACCTTGCACTGGTCCTTTTCAGTCCCCAACCTTCAGCTAAGTGCAAGCAATCACAGGCATAGCTACGCCAGGATCAAAACAATGGTGGATGAATTTTCTTTGCACTGTAAAACAAAAGCATGTATGAATCATAGATGCGGTAGACAGATTATAATCAAACTGGCCATTTCTTAACACAGTGATTGCACTCTCCCCATTTAAATCCGTCTCCTCCTTGCAGCATGGTCTAAGAAATATTCTCTTTACCTTTCTAGATGGGTCTATGATCCCTGGTTCTTTTTACTATGGTACATGTTAATTGAGAGGATTGCAATTATATGATATAGCAGCTGATACCTGATAACAGCATAAAGGTTATCTCTTTTTGCATGGGTATAGTAAGTGAAAAGAAATTAGCAGTGGTGCAAAATCTGGGCCTTATCTTGCACTACCATAATAGGGAGAGAATTGAGGATTCCACACACAGCAGTTAATCCCTAAATACATAACCTACAATCATCACAATATCTTATCTTTCTCAGAGGTTGTTTGGGAAACAGATAGCCCAGTGTATTTTGCTAAACAGCTATTCAGACTTTGTTAACATGCTAAAAGTCCTTGAGATACATTACCTAGGATGTAGTTTGGAGTTTGCTTGGGAACTCACTGTGTGCTGAAATCTCCTGAAAATTTATGTTCTGATCAGCTAGCTTATTTATGAAGATTAGATGGACACCAGTCAGCCCTTGTGGTTTCGATGTCTACAAGGACTGGCCATGTTGCCCAAGCACTTTCATTGAAGCAGCCAGCCCAGCCACAGTTCCCATGTGGTTCTGTTTCCAGATGGAATATTTATGTTTTCTTTTGCACCATCCTTCACATGGTTAGATACTGTGGTTCTGTTTCCAGATGGAATATTTACGTTTTCTTTTGCACCATCCTTCACATCGTTAGATGCAATCACCAAGAGCTACATGCTAAAGCAGCAACATACCAGAACCTGTTTCTGTACATGCGTGAAAGTCTCTGAACATGTTCTGGCCTGCAGCTTTGTCCCTAAAGGCAAACTTATCCTTCTGTAATACAAAGTACAGAGTCTAAAACTAACCCCAAAAGAAGAAATAAAGATATATAGCTAAGGCTAACAATTCTGCCAGCCCCTCTGTATTTCGTAAGGTCTTTTCAAATTATGTTGACCTTTTGTTTTTCCCATCTTTCATCCAACTTGTCCAAAAAGGTCATGGCAGGATGGAGAACCAGACCAAGCGAATGAGGCTAATTTGGTCTGTAAATTAAATACAATTTAACACTGGCTTGTGTAGAATTCAGATTCAATACAAATCATATCTACATCTGGTGCAATCCCAATCCACCAAAATGGATGGCCTAGAGTGATTTCATTAAGAAGAACATAAGCAATCAATTTAGAGTTGAATTCTGGTACAGAAAGTCAAGGTAAGTGGAGAAATTGGATGGGTGAAACAGAAAAGGGAGTTGTAGGTGAACAATTATCACCAAACAAGTAATGTTTGGAACTATTTATTGATTGAAATAATCAGATTTGGCTTAAATGTCTCACAAATAAGTTTAGAAGAGTAATGCAAAGCATGAGGATTGTTCACAAGAGCCAGCTGCAGGAAAAGGCGACACGTAATGGAGACATCTATGAATATACCTGTTAGTATCCTAAAACAGTACTTAGGTATATAAGACATGAAAAGAGTCTGAATGGGAATCTCGGGCCACAAGAGTTCAACCGCATCAAATGTGGATCAGCACTGGAGTTGCTTCTGGAAGCTATGCAGAGCTCTTCAGACATACATGGTTCTTTGTGCTGCTGAGGTCTCGTGTTGCACCGTTGGACTTCTCTTTGCCCAGGGTATTCGTGTGGTCTTAGCCCCAAAGTTTCCACATGAGAAAGCTCATGGAAACCCGATTCTTCAAAAAGTTAAATTAAGCCCTTCTTCCGCCCCAATAAAAAAGAAAAAAGAAATCAAAAGTACATAGAGCTAGCAAAGAGGGCCTATTCCAATGTGACAGAGGTAAAGTCATTCACTGGAAAAAACACAGTGGCTGCTGTCTTTGCCAGCTTATGTAAAGCAGTCTGAAGATTAAGGCTCTAACCCAAGAAATAAAAAGATCTCATGGCTCTTTGTGAGATGAGCTGTCAGCTTTTCTTTTCCTTTCCTACACTCCTTCCACCTTCCAGGAGACAGTCGGTCACTAAGCTTCAGATGACTTTGGGTAGAAGACTTTCTCTGCCTCCTGCTGTGTAGGGAGTACAGGGGTGCCAACTCTGAAACCAAGTTCTTGTTCCTAACGGTCCTTCATTTACAGATTTTACATTAAATGATCATTGCATAAAATTCAGAAGTGCTGAAGGAGGCAGGATCCAGAGTGCAGGTGTCCCCGTCCCTAGACCTGTACTTGCAGAATTATGCTTGCTGCTCCTCGGATTCTCCTTCTCCTCTTCCTCTCCCATGAATCTTGCTTTATTTTCTGCACTGTGGCTCTATTTCGACACATGAGATTTGGGCCATTCTGCTGTGTTTCTGGTTCTTGCAGGCTCAGGCTGGGGCCATTTGGGTATTGCACAAAACTGGCGAGTTTTCCAAATGCAAATAGAAATCCCAGGTGAATTCAAGATGCACAGGGCATTTTTGGACTGTGTGCTTGACTTAAGAAGCCAAAATCAGCTTAAATCATTGTTCAGGAAGCTATGACCCTTGGTCTGGTCTCAGTCATGATTCATGAAGGTCTTACCAGAAGCAGCCTCTGTACGAGGACAGTGATGCATACTCCTCCATCACAGCCACTATCGCTTTACAGGGACAGTTATAGCAAAGCTTTGACATTGCCTTCTGTCTCCTGGGGTAGAGCAAGAGAGGAAGTGAAGGACCAAAAGAAGCTTTAAATTCGTATCCCAAATCCAGGTGTTTGTGTATGAATTTGCCATACTCTATAGGCAAAAGGCTTTATTTGTGTTTGCTGTTCCTCATATCTGTTATTTTCCGCATACATTATTGGTCTAAGGCCAGCAGCTTCCTGGTTAGTCTTTTAACTTGCAAGATTTAATTAAAAGAGTTGATCATCAAGGGTTCCTGGAAGATTTGAACTTTACAAAATAGACTGCTTCTTTAAATGGCTCGGTCGCAAGGAAGAATGCCTCATTTCTCAGGTGAAAGTTTTTGGCCTGGAATTTTTCTTTGCATTTGGCTGCAGGCAAGTGAGCTTAGCCAAGCTTTTCTTGCAGAATTTCTCTATCTGCCAGAACAGCTTGCTGGGGCCAATAGAGTTACATACAATGAAGGGTGCTCTTGTGGCTGTTTGGCTCCTACATGGAAAGCACCCAAAGCATGACGGACTGAGCAGTTGCCACCATCACCTCCTCGATGTCCCAATTGGAACAGTATGCATTTTATTTCCAGTTTGAGACAAGAACCATAGATGCTAAAAGCCGTACTTCCCCCTGCCAGAATCTGCTCAGGCAGTAACGTCTAAAGGGAGCGGCCACATGATTTCTCAAGGTCCTTTCCAATCCCTTTCTCAATTATTCCCTCAACATTTCTAAGAAAGGATGTTGCTCTCATCGTCTTACAGATATGACAGTCTGACTCAGAGAATAGGCTTTGATTTCTTCTTGTCATTTACAGGGAGAAAAGCCAGATGTAAAATGAAGTTAAGTTATGCGGTGTTATCCAGCAGTTGTCTATCATTAGGTGTCTAATTCTGTTCCTTTGGAATGAAAGTTGTGTTGGTACAGAAGTCCTGAATGTGACAAAAAATAAAGAAATTACGCAGTGGATTCAAACAATTTTCAGCCAAGAGTACATTTCTTTGGCAGAAGTGGGGGAAGAGGTGGCTCTGCTAAATAAAGCCACAAGGCGTAGCATTGGGACAAACAGAAAGATGTGAGATGTCACCCTACCTCCGTGTTCCGCTTCCCACAGGTCACTGATGCGGAGCCAAAGGGATCATCAGGACCGCACAGTCTCGGCTTTTGTGCAACATAGTCTGCAGGACTTCCTGGAGTAATTCCATCTTGAATTAAAGCACAGCATTTGCAAAATAATTATCCAGCCCTGATTTAAGATTGCCGACAACAGAGGAGCCACGACATCCTCTGAGGGGCTGCTCCAGTGGTTAATTACCTTCATTATTAACAATGTTCGCCTTATTTCTAGCCTGATATTTTCTTTAGCTCTGAGCTGGAGTGCCTCACACCTTTAGTTTTTGGATTGAGTAGCCCATTAGTGCCTTTTGTTCCACTTGTAGAAGACCCATTTCTTTTACTATTTTTCACTGAAACAGCTTTAACTCCGTGAGTTTTCAGCCGAAGATACATATTCAAGCCTTCCGTAGGGCTCTTTCCCATTTATCAATGTTGCGAATTTGCAGACTGTAGAGCAGGATGCAGCAATCCGGAAAAGCTTCTCCTACCGCACGCTCGTATTTTCAGACAGATTCTGCTGACAACATGATTTGATATATTTATTTGGGTTTTTTATTTGCAGTTTTCGCTCTGTGTAACTCGGTTTCTTTGCCCTGGAATTGAACGCTGGACTGAGTGAGGGAATGTGACTTTCCTCTGACTTCAACAGATTGTAATGTCACCTGTTTTAGACAACCGGGGAAAGAAAGAATGCGGGGGATTAGAGTCTGTCTGGTCCTTACACCCAACACAATCCCATCCTCCTATTGAAGCTCTGCGTAAAATGCTTGCTTTTAGATCAACCATGCATTACTCAGAGATGGTAAAGACAGAGAGAGAACAGGCAAGCCTATGTGGTGTTTATTATGATTACGGTTCATTGGAGAAGTGTCTTAATTCTTTACATTTACATCTGACTGATGAAAGTCAAGCCAGGAAAATTTAAAAATCACTTGTCAATTACTATTAGGAGTCAAAAACATTTTTAAATACCTTTTTGAGAGCCTATGCCTGTGCATATGTTATTAGACAATAAAATGTTAAAAATGTTAATGTTATTTGTACATTATTTAAAACGTACGTCTTCTGAGAGCTAATAAATAACTAATGCATTGTAGGATCCTTCCAGGCAGCTTTGTGCCCCTTGTTATAAGAGGCAACTCCTTTGCCAGAAGAGACTTCAAGCAGGAAGGACATGTCAGACTGCTGGCGTTTTTCAAGTGACAGAACATCTTTTCGTGCCTGATAATGTGGGAGAAACACCTGAAACTCTCTTAAATATTTGATATCCCTCTTGCCGCAGCATGGTGCAGAGCACCAAGTATGACTCTAAAGCAGTCCATTTCAGGAGAGTGGGGAGGAAGGAGGGGAAATATAAAGAAACATAATGAGCTAAAGAGTGGCTCTTTCTTCAAAAATCCCACACCCACAAACATCTACGTGCCTGCACACACACGTAAGAAACATCTCCATCAGGGCAAGGACATCCTGCCAGAGCATTTCACACTGCTCATAGACCAGTGAAAAAAGTGCAAAATACTAAGTGAGGGAATACCTACAAATCCTCCCTCCCCTAGCGCCACAGACATGGAGTTGTCAGCACCCCCTTCCCCTTCCTCCCCTGCATACGCACAAGCTTCTCCCGCCGGCAGCCTTCACTAACATCCCACACATCCGTGCCATACCACGACATACCATGCCATGCCATGTCGTCCCATCCCCTACCATCTCATCTCATCTCATCTCATGCCACGCCATGCCATGCCATGCCACGCCATGCCGTGCCATGCCATGCCGTGCCATGCCATCCCTGTCCCTTCCCCAGCTGCTTCCTTCCCAGGCCCCCCACTTCTCCTGGGCTCTGGGTAAGGTGTGCCAAAGAAGTTGCAGGGCACCCATATCCCAGTCCTTGCGAAGCCGTGGGAGGGACTCACAGCAAACGATGTCTGTGAGGTCCCACCACAGCCGTGGTGTCGGATGTAGATTGGTGAGCCAGGGCCTCCTATAACCCCTTCTGGGTGCCAGGCACCCCAAAGAGGTCACAGTGCATGGAGACAGTAGCAGACAAGAGCCCTAAACAGGTAGAATTTAACAGTGCTAAAAAATTATTAAATAAGACAGGGTACGAGGGGAAAAAGGAGGGGATTCAGGGAGGAAGTGAGACGTGAAAAGAGCAAAGGAATCTCTAATAAAACTACAATGCTTGTAGTAGGCATTCACTACGTAAATTAAAACAGATGGTCTGATATAACCACAGCAGTAAGGACTTCTAAAAGACTCATTACCAGAAAGGGAGTTCCGCCTCATGGAAGAAAACGGGCTTTGAAAATTCAGGCTTTGGACTATACTAAATTCATTTTAATGTCAGAGCCAATAATTTAGAGACAGAAGGTTCAGTGGGGAGACAAACCTACCTGACTCTCAAGCTGATGGAGCTGGTGAAGCAAATACCAGAGAATAAGGATTTCACGCAGTGCCTTCACTCCATGGAAAAGAGATGGTTTTATCCAGCTTCAGTGTGGAAAGATTAACTCCTGGATGGACGAAGAGAGAAACCAGCAGCTTCTGGTGACTTTATTACAGTCCTTGGTAGACTGGAGGCAGATTGCTCTGGCCCAGCAATTGGGATTATTGTGTTATAAATTACACCTTGGTCTAATTTCTGGTGTTATTGTACCCCAGATGATGCATTAATAGATTCCTACCCTGTTCCCCCCATTGGTGATGACCTTGCAATGTGTTGCCATGTCATATTGAAGAGCCCCCTGAAATTCATCAAGGTCTTCCAAATCTCCTCTCATATTCCATGTTTAACAAAGAGTTAATTGTGACTTCCACTAGAATTCATGTTGATAATGTTTAGTAACAAGTCAAGGTTTGTGGGAAGAATAAAGTTGAGTTGTTTTTTTTTAATAAAGTTTTTCATAAGCAGGAAAAAACTAGAAGCATTGAGGCACACAAGCCCTTCATCACATTTGAACTGGAAGCATAATTTTCAAAGTTAAATGTAGGTTGAGAGCAATTGTTCTGAATCAGAATAGATAGGTTGACCACAACCTTGACTTCAGGCGGGCAGCCTCGTTGCGTAGACCGTCAAGCTCATCATCGATGTGAAAGTATTCATGGAGTTAACCTTACAAAGAGGCTGGAAGCAGAAGCAGAAGCAGATGCCATGTGCTCCGGCATTCACATCTGGTGGGATGTGCCATTAATTAAATGATCTATGTCTCCATTCAATCTGTGCATAACTTGAAAAGACTTCAGTGGGACTCTTTCTGTACTTAAACGAAGGCAGAAACTTAAGTATTTAGTTAGATCAGGGCTGCGGTTGTTTACAAAGATAAAGATTTAGGCCCCAGTATGAAAGAAAACTTTAAAAAAATTGAAGTACTTAAGCACATGTTCAATTCCCAGATCAGACCTTGACATTTACTGCTTGGTGCATAGGACATAATCAGTGCTGAGTTTCTAATTGCAAATATCAAAATAGTCGTAAAGGCAGAACGGTGAGAGTGATAACCTTTTCCAGGGTAAGTGTACATGCTCTGCTTGCCTTCGTTCTCCCAGTGCCCTATTATGCAGTATAATTTAGAGGATTATGGGATAATCATTACGGGACCTTCTTCTGATGAAATAAAAAACCAAAGGCAAAACTGTTCTCCACCTCAACAACCTTATTTTTGGTATGAACACATGCTGGTGTAACTCTTTGCCTTTTTCCAATATTTATTTTTCAGACACCTTTTTTGCTTTCAGGTCACAAAACATGTTTGATTCTTCGCCCATTCTGGGGTCAGAAGAGAGACCGCATCTGATATTAAATGATGGAAATCCCTCATCTACTAGGTTTATTCCTCTTCCATAAATGGCTCCTTCTGAGATCTGGGCATGGCTAGAATTTCAGGGTTAGTGTTTGAATGACCTTTTCAAGAAATGTCTTAATAGTAGCAGAATGTTTGTGTCTACCTTTCTCATACTACCCACTCATCATGTTAGCACAGTTATTACAAGGGCATGGACATGGGTCCTGACCTCTGAGCCCCTGGAGGGAAAGGCTTGCAAACATTTAACAAGGTAAAAAGACATGAAAGGGGCAGGTCAGCGTTTCAGGCAGACTATTAATGAGAAAGTTATGTCAGTAACTTTAATCCAGGCTTAGTATGGTATATGTAGTCGCACATTTTCCCCCTTTCACGTATATTATGAGTGTCTTCACTCAGGGATAAGCTATTGCACACCCATTCACATTAAATCTGCATGGACAAGTGCTGCCAAGCAGCTGGTACACGGTACATTCTTTGTGCCCCAAACCCCTAAATATCTTGTAATATTTACACTAATTTTTCTTGCAGTCCCCTTTAGGAGGGCAGAACAGTGGAGGGGCAAACTTCTGCAGTCTCACCCAATGACGGTGGTGACGCAGTGAAAGGATTCAGGGTCCCCCAAACTGGCATACAGCTCTCCCGTTAATCCATGAGGGTTTACTCCCTAGTACCTGGGTACATCAAATCATCCCCCACAAATGACAGATCCCTAAAAGCGAGGCAATCTCTGCTTTATGCAGAAACTTATGTTACAGAGCCCACCCATTCTCCAGGACCTTTTTTTTTCAAATGTTACCATAGCTACCCTAAGATGGAGACCCATAAAAGCCACTTTAATCAATCAAAATCAGAAGATCCCTTGAGGACTTAATTATATATTTAGGCTGAACGAACCTGTCGTTTTTAGATTATCTTCTCTAGTGCTGTCACTCAGAATAGCCTGCAGCTCCGAACGTCATTCTTAGCCTGAAGGGATGCTTGGGAGGCAAAAGGAGACTGTGCTATCATAGCACTGTCTGTCAGCAAAGCCTTGGCGGGATGGCTACCTCCTGCCCCACGGGCTGGCCTGGCAATAGAAGAGCCAGCCTGGACACATCTGAAGGGCAAGCTGATACAAAAAGTCTGTGTACTCATTCTCCTATTCACAAATAAACTGAATATTTGACCCAACACATCAGAAGAGAAATGACCAGACAGATGGTCTGGTCACACATACAATTAATATAGTGATAACCCATCAGTGGCAGAAAACTGTATTCTTAGGAAAAAGGGATGGATTCCCAGTATAGTGAACTCTTAGTAAATGTATACATATTAAGACCAATTTTTTCTTAACATCGGTTCAGATCTGTGTAAGTGTGCAAAGCTCCGTGGACTTTGACAAAGTGCAAGGTTTGTCTCGCCAGAGAACAAGCACCCAGGATGCTTCTGGCCCTGTAAATCACTATTCTGAAAAATTCAGTGGATACCTAAAGCAAGCATAGCTTTCCTTTGGCCCAGAGCCTGGAACAGGTAGGAAGGACCATAAATAGCGAGTTTGGCCCCAGAGAGAAGAACGTATAGAGAAAGGAAAATTTTCCAAATCAGACATGGTATTACGTAGATTTTTAAAAGCTGAAACTTTGTCTAAAAACTAGATGTTCCAAATTGCTGCGTTTTAGAGACAGTATGAGGATAGAATGCAATTTCAATGATTTGTTTTTATTGAGTCTATAGAGTACTAGTTTACTAATCTGAAGATGAGGTTGATTTCAGGTCTACTTTCAATCATCTTTCCTCACACCATGACACTGTTGTTCTTAAGCACTCAACAGTTTATTCATTCATCTAAAACTACACATGTATATGATCAGCCTTTCATCAGGATACAATTACACTCTGAAATATTTTCAGTGAATACTAAAATTGAAAAAAAAAAGATTCTCTGTAGGCTTCTTCAAACCTGATGTTGGTTGCCAGAAGTTCTTGTCTGGTTTAACCAACAGCTCCTTCTGAATTTAACAGACAGATCAGCATCCACATGGGGCTGTTTATTCCAGGTTAGGATAAATGCCTTAAATAGGTGGGATGAATTTTCTTTGGGAAGTATCAGTTTTGTTCCGTTCTCTATAAAGGAAAATTAAATGATAATTTAAAATAGATGTCTAGCTTGTAGGCAGCTAAAATTGCATAAGATGTATCTTTTTTATTGTTGTTTTATGTGGCTTTTTAATTTAATTTTGTTTTATCTGATCTTAAATAAGACCAAAATTATCACAATAGTTTATTTGGGAAAAAATATTATTGGCGGGGGGGAAGAACATTCCTAGGATGTTGCAGAGCCTGAGAGATCTTGGTACAAATACCTGCTTTATAGTAAGCAGAGACAAGAAAAAGAGCTTAGCTCTATTTAGAGAGCTAATTATTAGCTAGAGGGGCTTTTCAAGACGAACAGTCACTTTCGCGGAGATTGCTTCAAACTACATGAAATAATTTAGTAAGCGGTCGCTAGAACAAAGAAAGCGAGAGGACCGCTCTCCAAGCTGAGGGTTTAAACGTTGCTTCATGAAGGGACTTCCAGTGCTTGTTTGCTTATTTTAATGGATTAGAAGGATTTAATGCTGACTGTATGAGACTATTCCTGCTCACACAAGTACCACGTAGAAAGATGACTTACATGCTTTCCTGGGTAATACGGAGCCAGTTTCTGAAAGACAGGAGAGGAATCATCCAGGATCTTCACTACGGGGTTGCGGGGGAACTCAATGCCTTACCACCAACTCGTTTCTGAGCATGGCTCTGTATTTCTTCTCTTCTTGTGTTTGGGGTAAGTAAAGCACAAAAGTTTTAGATTCCACTTCAAAAAATACAGGAGAAAAAGCTATTTGGTCCAAAAAGGGTTTTGGTTATCAGTTTCACTGCTAGAAGTAGAAACTCCAGAAGTACATGCAGTGGTGGCAGCAGTGATGTCCCACTCAGCATGCCCATGGACCCCTGGGAGCTACGAGTGCAGAGATGCCAGCTTGTGATATGAAAACTCATCCACCCTCCAGACTTCCCTGGGAGACCTTGGCAAGGGAAGACCATGTTGGTGATAGCTGCCCTCCATTAGAGAAACTCAACCACATGCTTTCTTTTTGTGGAGCGGGCACCTCCCTGTGTCCTGGGATGACAGTGGGGATGGGAAGCAGTCAAGAGCTCTTCGAGAAAATGCAGCATGCATGACCATAATTTTGGGTTTGGTGGCCTAGGGGTTTAATGCTCTGCAGCTGCCCTTGCGTTTCCCCGAGTGTCCCCAGAGCCTCCGCGATCTGCTCTCTCACATTTTCTCCTGCTGCAGCTCAAATCCAGTAGATGGCAACAGGATATAAAGCATTTTGTTNTTTGTGGAGCGGGCACCTCCCTGTGTCCTGGGATGACAGTGGGGATGGGAAGCAGTCAAGAGCTCTTCGAGAAAATGCAGCATGCATGACCATAATTTTGGGATTGGTGGCCTAGGGGTTTAATGCTCTGCAGCTGCCCTTGCGTTTCCCCGAGTGTCCCCAGAGCCTCCGCGATCTGCTCTCTCACATTTTCTCCTGCTGCAGCTCAAATCCAGTAGATGGCAACAGGATATAAAGCATTTTGTTAATTCTTCCAAGATTTGGCGGGTTTTTATGTTTAATTCATTTTAACATTCCCCCTTTTAAATAAATTTCTTTTCATATTTCAAAGTCATGGCTGCATTTCAGTTCATTTATCTTTCAGTATTGTCTTTTACTTCTCACGCCGTACAATACATTTCATGTTGGCTCTCACAGCCAACCTCTTACCGCTCTTGCAAGTTTGGAGGAGCTACTCCAGGTGTTCCTTGATTCTACAGTCATCTAATGCCCCAGGACAAAGGATGCTATCAATATAATCATTGAACATTCCACTCCGGAATTACGACATATTAAAATAGCGATGCCATCGCACATCTGCGATTCCCAATGCCCTTCAAGGATATCCGTCCAAGTGCAAATCATGGGCATCCCAATATGAGTTTTTTGGAAGGCACTCTCAAGGAATATAGTTTTCAATGCAGGTCGTGTAAGTCTGTTTAGTCAATGTGCTTATTGATTTGGGATACACACATTTTCTGTCATTGCCCCTATGTTGTTTAGGATGAAGCATCATCTGAAACAGGCACTAAGGTGATTTCTAAAATCCCGGTTGTCATGGAGACAGGAACAGGCTGACCACCTCCTAGTTACAGGAGAGAGTGAGCTACAGCAACTTCTTACCAAGAGATCATAGAATCATTGAATGGTGTGGGTTGGAAGGTATATCCCAAAGATTTTGATATCTGCAAGTCTGACACAGAAAAATTTCTTATCATGGAGGGCAGTTAAACCCTAACTCTCTGAGGCACGTAGTAGTAGTAGTAGTAGTAATGCAAAAGCACAAAAAAAATGCAAAGGACTATTTCTTGTCTTTTATTCAACACTCTTGACCAGTTTGATTACTTCAGAGGAAAGAGAGAACCGCACACATATGTATCCTCATGATAACAGAAGTCTAACCAAGGCAGCAGTAGTGATCTTCATTAAATACCTTGTGTTCCTTAGGGTAACACAAAGAATCAGAGGGGATGTCCATGTAAAATCCTGACTCCTTCCTTTATAGGAAAGGACACCTCGTGTGTTTCAGAAAATCTAATGAAAGTAGTGAACAGCCGAATCTCCTGAGCACCGGAGGGTATGTCAGGTCTTTAGCCAGTTAATTGTGATAATTGATACACCAATAAGTACAATTTTTCCCACCATTAATATAGACAGTAGCAACAAGGATTTATTGATTTCTTTTTTTTCTTCAGAAGCAGGTGAAAGCGTTTATGGAAAGCTTCGTTGAAAACTTATTCACCATCCGGAACTAGAGAAGCCATTTAATTTTCCCCTAAGCAGAGAAAAACTAATCCTCACTTCTCATTTTCCACCATTGCTTTGCAATGCATGGCCTTGGGTGTCACAAACCACTGTGGAGCAGAGGCACCCATCGGGTAGTAGTCTAACAGCTCCCATGGTAGGACACTTGCCACATGACTCAGAATTTTGGGAAATACAGCCTTTAGGTGAATGTTAGCACCTCAAATGGACCTGCTTGAACATTAAAGATGCAGCTATTTATAATAGAACCTTGCACTGCATTTGCACCCGTGACAAGCTGGCAGAGCCAGTGGTCTGTGTGGATCAAACCTTCGAATGCCTTGTGTCAGTCCTGACAATTCTGACAACCAAGACGACGGTGCTCGTTCGCTCTCCCCACGTACAAGCCCTTGAGTACTACCTGTGACATTGTGGTGCTACCATGACTGCTCTTTCTTTCACCAAATCCTGAAGAAACTGCTCATGCCTTCCACAGCAGCCAGGAAGATCCATACTTCAACAACTCAAAGCAATCTATGCTTTGCTAACTGAAAGCAACCCATGCTTTAACAAATCAAAGCAACACACACTTTAAGAAAGCATCCCCTGAACAAATGCACAGTTATTCCATATGGATGAAAAGATGTGGACTGAATACCAGGCACCTACTGATAAATTACTGTGCTAGTTACAGCACAGCAGCAGCGTCTTTGCCATAATGGGTGTGCTGAGCCAGCTGCTGAACCACTTGAGCCTTAACTGCACTCAGTTATTATCCCCAAACCTTCATTTTCTAGCCTGGATCCCACTCTTCCCTCCCTCCTACCATCGCTATTATTAGTGACTCATCCGCGTAAAGACTGAACCTTCCTCGTTGATGTCGAGAGCCTCAGCTGCAACGGCCAATTGAACATACGCACAAGAAGAACTCAAGGCAGGTTAGAAACACCACATAGGTGAAGCCAGTCAAAGATACGTAAGGAGAAAAAGAGGAGAGAGTGTTTCAATATGCTGCAATTGGAAATACAGATCAACTAATTCTCTAGGTAGCCTACAGATCATAAATCTCGGAGTGGTACTGTTGGCTTGACAGGTGCATGCTGAGGTTTAAATGACATTTTTCTGATGCAGCCAGCTTTTCTGACTTTGAATGCTAATTGCATGTTGCATTTGGCATGAAGCCTCCTTTGTTGCCTGGGCTGAAGTACCTCTGCTTGATCACCTCTGCTGCGCATCAGCCTCCTTTGGGAAGTTCCCGGACCTACAGAGGAGAGGAATTTCTCTGCTAATTTCAGAGAAAAAGCTTTTCCTTGAGAAATAGGATTGCACATTTCCAAAACTTTGGAATTTGTAGTGGAAAAGAGACGTTCTCTGTTTACGAGGCTGAGCTAATGCAATCATTTCCCTGCAGAAAACTGCAGATTGATATACTAGAGAAATGAAAGGAACAATAAAAGTGGAACAAAAGCAGATGGAGAAACGGTTGAAGTGATTAATTGTGAATCAAGGAGTGGCAATTCATTTGTGCGTGTAATCTGCAATTTGCATAATCCTATACTGAAAGCCAAATTGTTCAACCATTATGCATATTCATGCTTGATTTAGGCAAAGATTCAACTTCTTCAGGATCTGAGCACCTGCTTACGAGACTTTGTTGAGCAGGGGTGGGATAATTCATGTGTTTAAAGTCGAGCATGCCATTTGTTGGAAGAACAGTTATTTGTGATGATATATGGAGGAAGATCACATCTGATCTGACCATCTCGATGGTAAATCGGGTGAGTAGAAGTCCCACTTTCATCCTTCTAGTAGCAGAACCTGTCCCGAGTAGATGGGTGAGGCTGGGAGGCTGAGAGAAGAAAGTCTTCATTCTTTTCACTAAGGCTTTATAGGGAAACAGAGGGTAACAGAGCCCTGCAACAGGCTGCCCAGAGAGGTTGTGGAGTCTCCTTCTCTGGAGAGATTCAAAACCCGCCTGGATGCATTCCTGTGCAACCTGCTCTAGGCTAAGCTGCTTTAGCAGGGGGGTTGGACTAGATGATCTCTAGAGGTCCCTTCCAACCCCTACCATTCTATGATTCTATGAAAAAAAACATTAAAAACAATCAAACGACAATAACAACCCAACAAATTGGCATGAGACAGGACTGTTTCCTGAATAAAAACCTCAGCCCATCCTGCAAGTCCATTCTTGGACATGAAGTATCAGCCTTTGTGCAGCAGTGCTGTGATGAATATCAACAAAGTCCACGCTTGAAAAAGCAGGTTTGACTTTAAAGAAGAATTGAGCTGGATTGCAACCAACATTTGAGCTTAAAAATGGGTTTCATCAAGGAGCCACACTGCAGTCCCTGGATTTGTCATTGCTACTCAGTGCAATTAGAAAAATTTGATACAGAACAGTCCAGTAACTGTGGTGGAAAGCAGGATGTTATGGGAATAGTGGAACATGTTAAGGGCAGGTTTGTACCCGGACTGGGGTAGATTAAGTCCTCTTGTTTATCCCTTGAAGGGCTGTTGTAACACACTATGTTCAATTAAAATATGACAACAAAACCAAAAATCCATTTGCTTTTCAATAAAATGATCACTTGCTAAACAGTTTTGAGAAAGAGCAGACACTATCACCAGGGAGAAATGTGCTGAAGTGCCTTTGCTTCAGTTCTTGATAGACTCTTTTTCTAAAGGGAATGAAGATTCTGGAAGACAGCTGAAGCAGCACGTGGAAAACAAAAATCCTGTTATGTTGTCCTAGCTCAGCCACCCAGTGTAGGATAACACTAATTGTTCCTTACTTTGTCTGTGTGTATAGTTATTGTTGACAATATTAGTCACTGCACTACTGAACACTATTATTTAACGTGACTGAGATGTGCATAACAGTGTTTAGTGGGAGTTTTGACAGGTAGAGTGCATGTGAAATTCCCAGTGTGCTTCTGTTTTCAAATGCCTTAAAATATTAAACCCAGAGGCGCAATGGCTCATTTTTTTGATTGTGATCTTCCTTTTCTTGTGGAGGCTGTGAGGGCAAATTTTACAGTAATGAGGAATTCTGGTGTTATTTAATTCAAAATAATCGATAATTACCACTGACTCTGTTGAGGAACATTGGGGTCCAAAATAGTAACCTGCAGAATTGAGGGAACCTTAAATCAAAGTCTGCTTCTTCCAGCCTTTTGAAAGGAAGCTGATGCTTCTAACAATTTATTAGATAACAGCTGGAAACTGTGTTATTGCCCACGTGTAGGTACAGGGCCGGTACCAATGTGAGGCTTTTGCATGGGATTGTGTCTTGTATTTAACATAGTCCAGAGGGAGCAGACATGACCCTTTCCTAATTCTCCATTCAGATATAATCCAGTAACCTGACCGCAAAGTTCATAGCAGAATATAACAGCCTCACCTCTGTCTTGCAGCATCACTGGTTGATGAAATTGTGGTCTGAGACTTTGGCTGATTTGAGTATGAACTTAGAGTTTGTAAGAGCCGTGAATAAACAGTCCTGCAGTTCATCTCCATGCCAATGCACAATTATTCCCTATGTATTCTCCATGATACACTGACTAGGCAGAGCTGTCACATCTTCTTTCCCCATTTATCTTGTGCATCTTCTCCCCATCTCTCTTCTGCATCATTTCCAGAGCCTACTTGTCAGAAAATAGTTTCTGTCCGTCCTTATGGTTCCCTGTAGGGTCTCTTATTGCTTAAACCTGTTCAGGGCAGGTTTCTACTTCTAGTCTTTATAGCCCACCTTCACATGTCAGCGGCTACAACTATTCCTTTTTACATCTCTCCACCCATCCTGAAAAAAAGATCCATAAAGCCATTTTGCTTTTCACTGGAAAATAACTTAGAAAGTCATGTGTTGCCTGTGCTTGTATAAGAAGTTTGACAAAGCACCCTGGTGACAGAGTGATAAAAACTCTTCTCGGCTTCATATTTTCTTAAAGCCTTCTAAAACCAGGTTGCTAATGGAAAAGTTTCTAGAAAAGAGCCCAACAGAAGCCCAAAGAATATTTTATTTGACACATATTTTGACCCAATGACTACTTAGCCCTTCAGAGTGCTGCTTCTAGGAGCCTTGCCAAGGGTTTCAAAGCTTAGAAATTCAGCATCGTTCCTTCAGGACAAGAAGCCATCTCATGTTGGGCTCCTCTGTGACCTTTTGCTTCTGTGCATTTTGTCAGGCAGGCTGCTCGACCCAAGGACTAGACTGAGAAATCTATGACTCCAGTGGGATATCAGCATGGTTTTGTTTCAAGCTGCAGTTGCTTTTCCTGTCCCAGACACCCCTCAAACACTGTGATTGCGGGTGAGTGGGGTGCCAGGATTTCCATGGCAAAAAGATTATATCTGGATTCATTCAGACTTCCTTGACACATACACCTGGGTCATTTCTCTTATTTTTATTTTACCGAAAAAGCACAATGAAAAAAGAAATTAAAGATGCCCCCAACTGATGTCGAGGTTTCTTCATCTCTTTGGCATTTCTCTCTATCTCCAAGTAAACCTGAGGGCGATAGACTTGGAAACACAACAGGACCCAAGACAAATGAAAAGATCCTTCTCCATTACTCTTACTTTCCCCTTCCCTTCCAAAAACTCTTGTTTGTACCAGTTATAATAATAATACTCATAGAAAAACCTGAAGAAAAATACCCCTGATTGGTGCACAACCTTCACGTCATTCACACCCCAATACAGCAAGCTGACAGTGTTGGGAGTTTTCACTAGCAATTAGTGCCAACAAACCTCATCTCTCTTCGTGCCTTTGGAATAAACATTGATTGTTTATCAGTTTTTCAGGTTTTGTTCAAAAGTTTTGACTTTCAAAACAGAAAAAAATAATTCCTTTTCTTCCCTTTGCTCCCATAGTTATGCAAGGGCATAAAGCATTGAGCCTTCGAGACAGTCTGTTATCTGACCTCTGTCTGTAATTCGTGCCAGGAGATTCTCACTAATCCCCTTGAGGAAGCCCCCTGAAGGGACAGTTAAAAGCAATAATCCACTTAATACCCGCATTGCATCAACAGTGCATGCAACTGATTTGGCTGGTCCACGCCGTCCACAGCATGACCCGAGAATATAGTGAATGCCCAAGAACGGGGAATCATTTCCCTGTGAACAGGAGAACCTTGATGGCTCATTGCCAGAATATTACTGGGCAAGAAAGTTCACCAGGATGCGATGCAAGCAAGGAAACAGAGGTTTAATATGCACAGTGAAGCCGGCAGTTCCTGTGGCTGTACATCAGCAAAGACCACGGACATCGGCGTACTTATTGTGATTAGCAGCACTAGCGGAGTCTTGCCAGGAGACTGCAGAGGATCCCCCGGGGAGTTTCCGAGAGCTCTGCGTGGCTCCCCCGAAATGTGGTGCTGATTTCGCACCAGCCGTCTTCACGGTCCCAGCCTTCCAGCCAGTCCCACATCCGCTGGCTGGAGCTGACTGCCCATTAGACAAGCAGGTCTCTGTGCCAGGGACACAACCGCTTGGCACCTTCAGTCCAGGCTGTGGCTGCAAGAGGCCCCATCCTATTTATTGCATTTGAAGGAAACGTTGTTTTAGTCCTGCCGGAAAACACCAATTTTTTAACTCCACCTGCACTCCTTGAGATCCTTCCCAGACACGCGTCTCGGTTGCTCAGCCCAGATAACGTCAAGGCATCTCGTTGTCTGGATGCATGGAAATGGCAGTACCACTTCTCCCCGGCTGTTTGCACTTCACAGCAGAGCACTTATTTTGAATTGCTTATGGTTTTGTCTTTTTTTTTTTTTTTTTAAGTGAGATTAAAAGAAGAATGTTTCCACTGCCAGGCCACACCACCACATGGTATGGAGGGGAGCAGAGTAAAAGAAGTGGAAGTAAAGACTGAATGATAAGAAAAATCCATTTCCCAGACTCATTCAAGTAATTCGGACCAGTTTAAAGGAATAAAGTTTACGTTATAACTTCTAAGAGGCTGATCAGGCCAATCAGTTTCACAGAACACATCTATATATTTGTCTGAAATGTCTGTAAATTCAGCAATGGAGATTTTTCTAGCATCATCTCTTATTTCTGAGACATTAGAAACACTGGATTGTGATCTTTTCAAATTTATCTTTAGCAACATTGTGATTCCGGTGATGTTATAGTGTTACTGCAACATTAATCAACAGGACAAGTCATATATTAAGCGTATCATCAAGTTACTAATCAATTACTGTTACTGACATGCACATACGTATTACGTAGCTTATGGATTAAAGTATCACGTTCACAGAGCAAAGGTAGAGCTTTCTGGATAAGAGATCCTTGACATCAGTGCTTTATCTTGTTTTCAAAGCAAGAAAGATCAGCTGTAAATAAAGAAACAGCATAGGACTTGGATTTTGTTAGAAAATGTAATCCACGTTTCCTAATAAAGGATTCCGAACAGATATTCTGCCAATATACAGCATTTTCTGTAACGTTAATATTTCTGTGAGGCTGTTGAAAGGACCAATCCAGTTAAAGAATTTGTATTTAACTGGGTTTTGGATTTATTTAAACCTATCTGTTGATAAGCCTGGCTGTTAAAACCAAATGGAGTTAGGGAGAATGCATTTCAACCCTGTCAGGCTGCCAAGAGGCTCGAACACGTCCCTGGTGCTTCCTGGCGAAGGCTCTCCCTCCACACGAGGCTGCTGCAACCTCAGCAAGCCGTCGCCTCCTCCTCTCCTGAACATGATGGCAAATGGTCTCAGGGCACGTTTAGACAGCAAACAGCAAATTAGGAGCGTAGGTAGATGCAAATTGCTGAATTCATGGGCAAGCCCGAAGAGAGGTGGGATCCAGGAGATCAGCCTTGATCTCAGGTTTTTTCTCTTGACTGTGCAGTGAATAAGGGCTGCTGAGGCTTACGGTACTTAAGCGAAGACGTAGATAACTAGTTTTCTGGTTTAGCTTCCTCTCCTCACACCGGGGACCTAAAATCAGGCTCTGCACTTGGGAATCTATGCTTTTTCATCAAAGTAACTCTGCTCTCACACTTTCTGCGGGTGGTCACTGTTTATACAGTCCTCATTTTCCATGTACCAGAGCGAGACCCTGACGATTGGTTTGCAAATATGCCGAGTATTCACAGCTACAGATGAAGTCAAAGGGAATTGCACTTTGAATAAAAGGTGCTAAATACAGCTAAGCACCCTGAAACATCAGGTTCAAGGTGTCGTGGCCTGGGTATCCGAAATCAGTGAATAACTGTAAATGTAATCTTATTGTACCGCACTTCCCTGTCTGAAAACAAGGGTTAAGAATTGCCTCTTATCTCACTGAGGTGGCAAGAAAATAGCCAGATTGAATTTGTGAACTGTTCAGCCACTGTAGCAAGATGCATCAGAGAGAAAGCCTACAGGAAATTAATAATTCTGTCTTCATAGCAAGGTCTGAATCGTGTGGAGCAAATCGAGCCTGGCTGACACACCAAGAAACAAGAAAAAACAAAATATAGAATATCTCCTCAGCCGGCGGAGAGCAGTACACCCTGTGAGTGAAACGGAGAAAAATGTTGCGTGGTTTTATGAGGACACACATCGCGCTGAACAGATGAAGACCGTCCCAAGGGGCCTGAGCCAGGACTTTTTTCCCAGCTTTAACACGAAGGGCTCTATTTTGCAGCATTAAAAAACATTATTGAAATTTAGGAACGGTTGTGTGCATGCGAGTTGTTCCTTATCTGCATCTGTCTTCTTTAGGGAGTCCAGGGAGAGGGGTTTTGTCCCAGAGCAATTGGTGCTGTTCCAGGACCACGCTCTAAACGGTGGATAACTCACCTGCAGAGCAGGACGACTCCTTCTCCAGAGGTCCCTGACTCTCTCTCTCTCAAGGGAGGTCAGATGATTAGCTGGGGAAAGACATTTAACGTTTTTCATCCAAAGTTATGGAATATGAACCACAACCTCTGTGGGTTTATATATCCGTTTTAATTTAACGTATGTGTCAAGGTTTAGTGATTATTTGAAGTAACTCAGCAACGAACATTCTTATTCATAAGTATGAAAATAAACTCATACTGTCGAGATCAAAGCTTTGACCTCTAGACAGACATCAAACATGGTTTGGTTGATGATTTCTGTGGTTTATAATAATGAATGCATTACTGATGTCAGAGGTAAGCAACACAAGCCATTCAAAATATTTTCCAACAGTGCCAAATACTTCACACCCTGAAGGCTGTTTATGAAGTCGTGTATTTCTGAATGATGCCAGCAACAAAGACAAATGGGCTTCGACAGCTGCCCAGAAGGAGAAAGAACCCCAAAAACTCTATTTCAATGGGAATTCTGGCAACGAAAGACCTTATTCCCTCCAGGCTGCCTGTGTGCTTCCTTCTCATAAACAAATGTTTTCATCCTCTTCGATGCAACTCTAACGTTGTTCCTCAGAACTTGCATGTGGATCCCTTTGTAATGAATAATTAGCACCTGCTGTTTAGTGTTTTAAGGTGTTGCATGGCCCTTTACACCTTACGTAGGACATGGTCTCAATTCCTATAAGGGATTTCTCCTCTGGTTAGCGGAAAGTCACAGTCTGGGCTGACTTTCAGGCACCGTTTAGGTCAGGGCAAATTTTTAAATGGAGCTTCAGTATCTGTCCTGAAACCTTACAGAGGAAGAAGGCTTTTTGTACAAGGCAAGGAGGGCAGCTTGTAAGGCTTTCTTCTTGTCTTGTACTACAGTAAAAAACGGAGTAGCCCAGGTGTGCAGAAATGGACCGGCAAAGTCTAGAGGAGTAAGATTTCACAGTGACTGGGTGCTACTTGAGATTTCTGTAGTTACACCAAGAAATCTGTTCATCTGAACTGATAATAAATAGAGTATGTTATACCATTTCCTGATACCTCATCAGATTCGTTACTTAAGATTTTAACGATAGCGGTAAAGCCAATCTCTGCCTTCCTGACGGTACTTACGCACCAACTGTGAAAATTATACACCAGTGATTTGATTCAGTTGTAAATTATGGGGCCAATTTATCAATTTTTATTTTTCACTTTAAAGAGACTGAATATTTTCAGTCACCATTGCAAAACAGAAAAGCATATGCACGTCTCCGGTACATGAGACAGCAAAAACCCCTCTCCTGTGAAATACAGCTTTGGTGATAGATCCTCTCATCCAGGAGTTTCAGACCCTTCCAGCTGTGCTTTTTAGGTTCTGTGAGATCCTTGTGCTTCCAACATCAGAGCCAGCTGTAGTGCATGTTTGCCAGGAGCTGCTGGAAGGTGCAGGTTTGCGTGCCTGGTCCCACGCTGGGGATGCAGGAGCTACCGTTTGCAGCCCCCAGCTGCTCTTCGCAGCGTGGTGGAGACGTGCAGGCCTTACCTCTCCGGGCAAAGCTGTTTCCTCTGGTCCTTCCAGTTTCCAGTTTTATACTAAAGACTCAGCATGGTCTGATCTCTGGCACAGTCTTCTCTTAAACCAGCACCTGGGCGCATAGAAGACTCGATAAGGAGCAGCTCTCCAGTAGGTGTTGTTAAAAAAAGAAAGTGGAGTCTCCCAACACCTTCTCCTACAGGGAACCTGCGGAGCTCGCTGCCAAGGAGTGACATTCCCAGCTTTATGGACAGCAGCACCTTCAGGGGCCTAAGACGCCCCTCCCGGGTGCACAGCCTGTTAAATTGGGTAACTCTTCTAGAGAGCTGAAGAGCACGGGGTCAAACAAGCAGCTGCAAGATGATCCTTGTGCTGAGCCTGGTGTCTGAGAAGGGCTGGCACTCAGGCACACCAAACCACTTGCATCGGAAAAGAAAGACAGCCTTCAAAAGTCAATGCGCAGGTGAGGCGATCAGGCAGGCAGGCTCCTTTCCGTGATCATTCATGGCAAAGTCGCAGCAACACGTCTGAAGCCTCCCCGGAAGAGTGAAGGCTTTCAGAGGCACATCTGGATGTCCACAGTTGCCAGCTGCACAGCAAACAAACCTCTGCCTTCATGGTCTTCACAAAGCACCTACAGGGTTGTTCAAGAGAAACAGTTTTAAATTAAAAAGGAAAAAATAAAGACTACATTTGCTGTTAGATCAGGAATAGAGAAATGGAAGGGACCTCAGCAGTCATCGAGCCCGCTTCTATGGTATTGCAAGGGACCACGCAATATTGCTTGTTTCGTAATTGTTCCTTAACTTCTTTAAATGTTACCATTGAAGAGCGACAATAAATATAACTCTCTGACCTCCTAAGGCTTTGAGATAATATCCATAAATTGAACTTTTTTTACAAAGTTTTGAAGATATGTGTCCCTAAACAGGTTAGGGATGTTTTGAATGTTCAAGTCAATGTTCATTCACAGTCTGAAAGGAATATGGCTATTCCTCTGGTTAAACCAAAGTCTCAGGTTCTTGGGATGCTCCTCCTAGACCAAAAATCTAATGGAGCAGAGATTAACAATTAAAATCCCTTTACATTCTCTTAAGCAATGCTACAGATCCAAAAGAAGCAGCAACTCCATCCTTGGTCAGCCACGATACTCCTGTGCTGACCTCACAGTGAATGAAATGCCCTCCTCCAAACAGTGTTTGAGGCAAGAACAAGATTAACTGATCGTCTATGCGATATATGCTGATCTTTGGTTTAATTTTTTTTTTCATTTTCCATAAAATAAACATACATTCTCCTCCTTCTCTAGAACTTTGTCCTGGAAGACAAGATCTCCTATTTTTATGGTGCATCACAAAATACCCAACTGAGCCTCCAGGCATTAACTCTGATTAAGAGAAAAGTTGTTCCCAGGTAGTTTGGTGCAAAAGCATGTTTTATTTCACCCAAACATATTCTCCTTTCCAACTCTTTCTTCTTTTCTCTTTGCAGGCGGGCAATGACTGTAGAGTTGGTTTTGTTAGTGACAGGATGGGCTCCATGGATAGTGTCTTAGGGAAATAAGGCTCAGAAATACAGCACATTACTCTGTTTGCCAGCGAAATTGCATTATATCACGCAGTTTCTCATACAGAGAAGAGCTCAAGCAGATGTCTCCCATGCAGTTAAGGCAGATGTCTGCACGATAATGGACAAATGCAATAAATAAATTGAAACCATAGATTCTAGACTGAATGTAAGTGATACATACTAATCCTCCACATCATTTAAAATAATAGCTGCAGATCAAATTAGTCGTGACCTCGATGATATTCATTTTTCTTTATACATAAGATACTCTAGCCCTATGCCAAATTCCATAACTTGTGCCATATAACATCTATCATTTGAATCAATTTGCTATTGAGAAAGTGATGCAGAATTAAATTAACCCATTTTATTATTGTTCCTTTCTATGGCGTATTTATTGTTTAGATTTGTAAGAAATTATAAAATAAAGCCTTCAAGCTCTGAAGACGGTTGATCTCAACATGTCCTCGGAGTTGTGATGTTTTTCTTGAGTTATTTACCCCTTTCCCAGAATGGAGGTGCAAGAAAAAAATCTGTCCAGTGCAGAACTCGTTCCAGTGCAGTCAGGCAAATAGCTTTGACATATTTCTTGCACGCTTTTAAAGTATAATTGAATTGAGCCACCAGCAAAACAGGCAGTGGTAGTAAAAAGCCTTCAGCACAAGATCACGGGTTATAAAACCTGTGATCCAAGGCGTTTGAGCTCTGGCTCTCAAGATTCATTAAATGCTCTTCTAATTATCCTCTCTATAATCAACATGTCATTCTGCACATCAGACTCTGCACACACCCTCCAGCTAAGGCTTACCTTCGTGTGCGAGAAGCTTTCTGACACGAAGGGAACGGAGACAATAGCTTTGAAATTAAACTAGCATTTTAATCATCTATTGATCTGCTGTTGTAATGATGTGAAGCTACATCTTATGCCCTGGCCATCTGTAGCTTGCAGTTGAGAAATCTGAAATAATTTCGTCTGCAAATCTTTTCTTGAGAAGGCAATTACGGAGGGGACAAAAAGCTTTTTTGTAATTTTCTTGTTTAATACTAAAAAACAGATGTAGAACTGAAGGTGAATAGGATTAAGCCACATTATCACAGCCTCTAAAGTAATTAATCTGGTGTTTGGGGGATTTGCAACCTGAACTAGATCAAGCCAATCTTTTCCTTTCGTTCCTTTTCACTGTCAGCAGCTAGAAACTGCCGAGCTGATTCCCGAACCCTCTTTAAACATATACTGGAGTGTGTGGAGGGCACCCATCATTAATTTCAGTGTGGTGCCAGACACGCTCTTACTTAGAGGAGCAGAGTTTGAGGATTTTCAGCCCTCCTGCTATGCATTTATAGTCCAGCAGGTAACAGCAGAGCAATTCAGCTGATTCACAAAAGGTTACTGCCATGCGTATGCTGTCTTATGCTGAAAAGCAATCATTTTTGCATGTGGCTGCATTCGAGTAAATTAGCACAGCCAGCTGTCAGTCCCGCGGGTCAGACCTTGTGTATGCAGTCTGCTGGGAATACTGCATCTTTGCCCACCCAGGGACTCCTTTGCAGAAATAAGACACGACAGACAGAGCAGTAGGCTGAGAATCAGGAAATCTGCCTTCCAATCTCAGTTCTGTTACCCCCTTTTTTAGTAAACCTGCAGCACTTTCAGCAACCCTTTCGACACGCTTTCTGCAACAGGCATGCAGACTGCAAGTCTGATGGGGCAGGGGTGTGCATGGCTGCATCTGCTAACACACAGCGCTCGGTTCAGAGCCACATTTAGAGCCTTGCTTACTGTCTTCGTGCAAATCATGATAGCGTTGTTTGTCTTGAAATCATGGCCATCTATAGCCATTTCCAAAATCCCATGTTGCACAGGTCATTTAGAGGGCATCTTGGTGCTGGGAGAGATCCTGCCCTTAGCGCTGAAACTTGCAAAGAGATTTCAACCGAGCAATTCCATGGGACACAGTGAAAAATGCATGAAAAGGCATTGAATTTCATGTCAGATATTCCAGTTATTGATTATTCCAGGTCTGCTTCCTTCTTCCCTATCACCAGGGACTTTCCCAAGAGAGAATTGCCTGGCTCATTACTAATATCTGTACCGTGGTATCACCAGCTTCAAGGAGAAGCAGTATTATAGACATTATTAAAGGATGATCCAGCCTTTAGAGATACTTCAGCTAAACCAAAAATAAGACATTGCATGTGAACACAACGGAGTGGAAGAGCACAGGTCAAGACAGGGACAATGCCCGTCACCACCTGAGCAATTACCTCCGTGAGAAGCAAAAGAATCTGGTTCCTGCAAAGTACGGCAGTGCGTTACTCTTTGGCTTGCTCGTGGCATCTCCAGCCTGAATGTTAGCATATTAAGTGATGAAATGTTAAATATTGTATTTATGGACGCATTATTTGATTTTATGGTAGGAAATGGACTGGAAAATGTACAGAAAATGAGAATAAAACTGTTTGATATTTTCAGATACCATGGGATCGCACTGTAAAGTTGACATGATAGCCTCATTACCTTCTTTCTCTCACAAGGGTTATTTTACCAACCGCTAGGAGTAAGTTAATTGGTTACTGTGGCCTACAGCAGATTATTCCTTGATTAGTTCTGCCTCTCTCATTTTAGGAAAGTGAGACACAATCTGCTTGAGGCCTGTGGCTTCTTCTCTGGGGGGCCTGTGTGGATATCATTCAGGAGGGAGAAGGTTTCAGAAAATAATATGATCCTTCTGTTGCTGTGCAATTAGGAGCACTCTATAAAAATACAGTGTATTGTCATGGTCGTTTGTTCAATCACAAAAATCCAGGAAGGAAACTGTCTTACTATCTCGCGTACCAGCTACTGCAAAAACGTATTTAACAGGGAGTCTTTGCCGGCTCTGAAGGTGAACTGAAGTTCATCCTGAGTCTTTAAAGGTTGTCTGCTGCCCAGCCCAGAGGGCAGAGATGACCAGCTGTGTCACCCACAGCAGTGGTGGCTTTGTGGAAAGCTTCAGCCTTGAAGCTCTTGATGCCAGCAGGCAACGTGATGAAGGAGATGGTCTGGAAGGCTAGGTGAGGAGAAGGACCACAAACTCGGTTCTTCCTTCAGCCAAGCTGTGTGCAATGTTTGCGTCTTACTGAGCAAAAGCAAGATTCAGTTTTCAAATGGGAGTACCTTCTTTTTTCTTTTTAAATGGCTCCTTTTCCCTCTCTCCCGTGATTCTCACAAACCAGTGCCAATCACCACCATCCTTGGGTCTTTTTTGCACTGAAAACTCAGCAGCTCTGTGTGGGACAGATCCAGCTCTGGCTTAAGCTGCATGATTCAAATGATACGGCAACTTCATTTGCACCAGGGCTGAATGCAGCTATAATTGTCTGGAGGTGATGAATAGGGGATGCCATGCTGCGGCCATGCAGGTTGTGTTTTGGAAGATGGATAACTCTTTCAGTCTAACAGCTCAAGTACAGCAGTTTAACCCTGGAGTGCATTTTCCAATTGTTACACCTTGCTTTAGCCACACGATCCAATTGACTTTAATGGTAGTTGAGCAGCTAAAACTTCTGTGAAGTTCAGAAAATGTATCCTCTGATGTCAAAGGAGAACGTGTGATACTGAAAGCAAATTAGGTATCCGTCCAAACCACTAGAAATATGAAAAAACATACAAAAGGAAAGATAATTTTGATCTTTTTTTTCCCACAGGAAACTACAGAGCAAAGCGAAAGAGTAAACTCGGCTTTCATCAGTAAAGCCATTGTAACTGTTCACAAATAAGATTTGTATTAATGCGTTCATCAAAACCCCAACCCTCCACTATATTTAAACACCATAGATATCTGGGCAGCTTTTAATTAGACATTTAATCAATGACTTTTAACGGAAGAGGATTGCAATTGTGCAGTATTAACAGACACCTCAGCATATGAGGATTTTTCTACTACTGACGCAACGAGACAGTTTTGAATCAATCTTTGTTTTCTGGGTTTAATGTTTATTCATAAAAATGGGTCATCTGAAATACCAGTTTGTCCTTTGTGTAAGCGGCAGTTTTGCNCTCAGCATATCAGGATTTTTCTACTACTGACGCAACGAGACAGTTTTGAATCAATCTTTGTTTTCTGGGTTTAATGTTTATTCATAAAAATGGGTCATCTGAAATACCAGTTTGTCCTTTGTGTAAGCGGCAGTTTTGCAAAAAGCTGTGGCTGTGGCCCTACTGCAAGAAGAGGCTTTGCAGGTGGAAGGGCACATCCGTGCCCATTGAAGCCAATAGGAGAGGCATTACCTGCCGAGCTCATGATGAAAGTCCTGAGAAACAGAGAGGGGAGGGGGCAGAGATGACAGAAAAAGGCATAGCAGAGGGGACAAAAATAATGGGGTTGAACTTGGCAGGGAAGACAGGCAGGAAGAGCAATGAAAGCTAAGGGGAGCTGTTTTGCATGCCAAGTGAAGAGGAACAGAGCAGGGGGCTGAGGTTGTGGAAAAGAGAGCGACAGCTTTAATGCCTCAGAGAGAAAGACCTGGATCTCTGTAGAAAAATCTTTCTAACCAATAATGTAATACATTGCAACCGGGTCTTCTGTGACCCATCCGCTTGAACCAAGTGGTTTCACAGGCATCAGCCTACCGCGGACCACATCTATCACACCGCCTGCTTGGGGTTACAATCCTGCCCGTTTGCAGCAGATCTCAGAAACCTATGTGCCCTTTTCTAAGACGCCAGGAAGACAAAGTATGTTTCTTTAAAACCTCTCTCATTTCGGGGGGAGGGAAGTCATGAATGGATCCAACCAAGGCATCCATTATTATTATTATTATTATTATTATTATTATTATTACTACTACTACTACTACTACTACTATTGCTATTACTATGATTACTATTCTTATTATTCTTACTACTATTATTATTATTATTGCTATTACCATTACCATTAACAATATAATTTATTTTAACACGCACAATTTACTGTGCCTTGAAAACATGATCAGATACAATAGTAAATATGTATATATGCCATATAACAAAACAAATTCAGCAGTCAGAAATCGGCACAGTTCTGCTTAAGCCAATTCCAGTTCTGGCAGCTGAGGGTTTGACTCCTTACATGTACAGTTTTTTAAAAAATTAACAACTCCATAATTTCTTTGCAACACATTTCACCCCATCTATATTTGACTTGGAATAGTTTTATCCACGAATGCAATCACCATTTTGGACTCTTTGAGAAATACTCTGGCAAACTGCATCACTTTGAGGATCCTGCATAGGAAGAAACGCTCTTTTGTATTTGTTCATTTTACAGTGTCTCATCTCAGAGAGGACCTCTCAGAGAGGACCCCCCTGTTGCACCTTATTGTTTGCTGTCAGACGCTCTCACTTGGCAGATCGTCATTTGCTAGGGATATCTATCATTTTGACTAAATGAAATGAGCCGTTTCAATTTCTCAGACGTCAGAGACGGACGCAGGAGGAATTGTGCGTTTATGCGTGCGCCTCGGTTTTAGAAAACTCAGGAAAATCTCTAAAACAGTAATACTAATGTAAGAAGAACTGGAGAGTGAAATGAATCTCTATAATGGAAGTTATGTGCCAACCTCCCTGGGCAGCTAGCAGAATTAAAGTTCAGAAAACAGTAGATTTAGCATCAACCCAGAGGGTCCAGAAAGTGAGCAGCACTTTATGCTGATGTGTCCCACTGGCATCACACAGCTAAAGCACAGCACTTCAGAAAGTGCCCCAGTTTCTGTGACAGCCATCAGTTTTTCACTCGTCTGTCCAAAATACCGATTTACAGACAACCCTGGACAAAGATCCATGCTGACGGTGCTGGCTCGCTGGTGAGACACCTGGACTGCTCGGCTCCGTGCCCCATCAGCCTGCTGGAGGAAGGGTGAAGGACCGGCTCACTTCTACACCGGTTGCTCACTTTGCAGGAAGCTTTGGCATGGCCACGCACTGGGTTCCGTTGCCTTCTCCTCTATGCCAGCTGGCCAGTAGGACAGAGGATGCACTTGGGGTTTTCCCATGTCCTCTCTTTTCTGACCATTACGTGCTTCTGAAAAGAAGAGCTTCACTGTGTGCTCAAACACTACAGAAACCATCTAGAACTTCTCCAGCCATCAAAGAAGGTTTCGTTAGGGACTGCAATCGACTACAAGACACTAATCTATGGGAAATTGGCTTTCACTCATGTTACGTGCTACATGGATCTGCTTAACTTTCCCTTCTAACATACTGCCACTGTGTATTTACTTCCTCCTGCCACAGTTTCGTATTAACCATGTATGTGATAGTGCAATCCTGGCTGGGAGGATTGCCAGAGCAACATCCGTCGTCTCCTTTCACAGAATTTCAAGCTCTAAACAGCAGTCATTCAGAATGGGCCAATATGTGCGAGAAGCGCTCAACACAAATAAATGGGAAAGCTTTTTTGAGGTGTTGGTGGGATTCTGATTTTGTTGAACAATATCAGGAGCTTTGATCATTTGCATTAATGCACAGCCTGACAACATCCCATCAGCACCACTGCTAGCACTGCAGACTGCTTGTGACATGGATGCTCCTCCACTTGTGGTTGACACGTGCTGTGCTGTAGCCTGTACTCCTTGGGGCACAGAAGACTACAGAGGTCTTTGCTTCCTGGAGTAAACTGACCCAGTCTTGGATCACAGACCACATCCTTGACTACGTTGCCCTTCACAGTGTCTTGGAAAGGGACGTGAGAACCTGATCTGTTTGTCGCAGCCTGCAGCTCTCGATACGACAACATACAGACTTAGATTTGATTGCTTCCTTTGTATACACTGGGTCAAATCTGAACCTTACTGAGATCAGGTGCAAAACAAGAATCTGTGCTGTGTGAGGAAGGATCTATAGCAAGCTTCACCCAGAAAACCACCACCTAGGTACGCACACTGGGTGAGCTTCCCCCGTGGGTGGGGGCTGGAAGCACCACCAGTACTGCTGGGGCAGCATGGCCAGGACATGAGCTCCCTGCCTGCCCCAGTGTTGGAGGGCTGCCATGGCACTGCAGGGGGTGGAAGATGCAAGAGAAGAGAAGGCAACACGCAATTAGGGTGACATTTAATGGTAGGGTAGCGAGGGAGAAGGATATTTCCTGGAGAAGCACAAAGGTCCAGGTTGCTCCCTTACTGCAGCGGCAGAGGACTCGCCACCCCAGGAGCCCAGCCGCAGAGCCGTGATTCCCTTCTGTGCAGCGCAGAGTGTGGAGCTGAGGCACCAACTCAAAACATGCTGCAAAAAAATGTCATTGACCCCACATAACAGACACTGCTGCGTATTCCCGAGTGCCATCTGCTGGTACTTCTTCTTCTTCTTTTGTATGCAACCATAGCCCAACGTGGATGTTACTCAGCGATCTGACAGCTGCAGCTTATCTTGTGTCTTGCAGTTTCCTCCTCCATACCCTCAGGCGCGATCTAACGTATCGGTTAATGCTAGACAGCATTTTCATTTCGTCATGTTTTGAGGTTTCAAATTTGGTAGTGTCCAGCATTGGATAGAAATGTGCAGAAAAGATTCTGCTTCTCTTCCCTTTTCCTCATCCTGGCACATGCACATATATGCTCACAGCTAGGGAGGAAGCCTCCAATTCATGCAGTAGAAATTGCTCTCCTGTCTTTCCATTCCCGCTCCCCTCAAGTTAGGATTCCAGCTCAAGGTGCATCTGTTTTAGCAATGCCCTTAATAATATGCTTTAACTTTTGGTCAGCCCTGAAGTGGTCAGGCAGTTGGATTAGATGGTCATTGTAGGTCCCTTCCAACTGAACTACAAAAAACCCCAAAAAACAAAAAAAATAAGAAGCACTTCAGTTGCCTTTGTAAGACAGACTTACAGGTTACGGCTGTTAGATGGATACAAAGTCAGTCTGGACTTCCCATCAAAAATGTCACAGAAATCAATAAGTCTCCATGAAACAGTCTGGCTTCAACAAACCATCACGGCCTGATGAAAACAGTTCTGCAAGCCCCTGCATTAGTCTTTGTGAGTGAGGACATAAGACTGTCACAGTTATTTCTTATTTTTAGTCGCTGGAGATTGCTACTGCTCCTACACCTCAGCTGGCAGCAGCTGGAGCTGGGGTGGCTACCCTTACCCAGAGCAGCCCTTGAGCACAGCGTCACCCCTTGCACCAGCCACCAGATGAGCAGTGCACGTGACATCAGAAACCCCCGGTGAGCTCCTCCAAAAGCGATACTTGGGGAGCAATTGCTGGTTCTGCTGGAGCAGCTTCAAGGCCAGAGTGTGGAGCAGTGAAGGTAGCAAAGAGCAGAGGTGAGAGGAGAAAGGCAATGTCAGCGACCAACCTTTTTTTCTCCCAGAGCCTTTTGCCATATTCTCGGAAGCCTACAGCCAAGCTCCCGCTGACTTCAGAGACAGCAGGGACAGGCTCTGGGCTTTGCATCGCCCTCATTGCCTCTCAAAGGGTATGTGCCCAGAGCGTTCGTCCGTGGTACCAACCCCACATCTCCTGGTACCAGGTCTGGGCACACGATGGCCAGTAGCCACCAGGAAATGTAAGAAACAGCCTGTGAGCACCCACCACTGAGTGTGTGCAGGGAGAAACCAGAGCACCCATCCGCAAGATGGTGTTCAAGCTTTAAACTGGGATATGTGTGAGAGTGTGAGAGTGTGTGAAATGGTGGCAATGGGCAGTATCCAGACGGATGAAACCTGCAGGTCAGCTGCTGAGATAGTGAGCTGGTTTATGGTGGTTGAAAGAGGGCAGAATAAAGCTTTAAGGAAGCTATAAAATATTTAATGACTTCAGATTCTCATTTGAGTCAGTGAAGAGTTACATTTACAAGTCCATCTGCCTGCATTTCCATTAATAAAGTAACTCAAAAAGTCATTTGAGAGAGAAAACACCAATGCAAAGCCAAAACCAAAGAACAGCTCAGCAGTGACCTAATAATTAATTTCTTTCCTCCCACTTCCCCTTAAATAAACTCTACCTAAAAATCAACATGCATCTGGCTCAGCGTTGGCGTTGTGAGCAAGGGCTGCAGGAGATATATGGTTGTGCTGTTCAGAAGCATGTTTAGAAAATGCCACCCTTCAGGTGTCCACACAAATACCAGAAGCTACTGAGCAGTTATTTTACCCGAAATGGTTAGGACCCAGTGATTACATTTTTTCCGGACCTCAATGTCACTTGCAGTCAATGAAATAAATTAAAAAAAAATAAAATCTGGATGGCTTCTGATTGATGAAATGCTCTTGCCTGCAGGGTTGACTCTCACAGTAGTGCAAGGGAGATAACCTACCAACAGATGGTATCTAAGAGGCTGAAGTGCCCTATGCTTTGAGGTAACCCTATGAGGCAACAGGTGAAGGGACTACTTAGAAAACTGGCTTATTTGTCCTCAAGGGACAAAAGTGTAATTCTGGCCACCTCAGCTCAAAGATGTTGAGAAACTAGTAAGCAGATAGTGGGGGGCTACCAAAATGGCTTGGGTCCCTAACTTTGAAGGACAAGCTTAGCACATTAGAAACCTTTCATTACAAGGGCAGTGTAGGCCCTGAACAAGGGCCTGGAGATGTTGTGCAGTTGCTGCTCTCGGAGGTTTTCAAGAAAAGTCTGGACAAATACATAGCTGACTTCGTTGGATATTGGTGATAGTCTCACTTCAGGCAGTATGGGCTATTAGAGTACTTCTCTGGTCGATACTTCTATGAGTCCACGAAAATATGTGCTTCCTGATGGTAAAAGGAGCCTCAGCTCCACTGTCCAAGACTGCAGAGTCAGCACTACTGGAAGCTGCCACTGGTGTAAAACAGGTTAAACTTTTAGACATAAAGATACTGAAGAAGCCAAGAGTCAGAAGTGGATCCCAGAGTAGTCAGCACAGACATGTTGCATCTACCATTTCCCTGTGCTGTGGCTAAGGCCACGTCTAGACTTTCAGAAAGGTCCATTCCTTGCTCTGGGAGCTGAAAAATGCATATCAAGACTCCATTTTGTAAGGAGCTCTGCAATTTTAATGTCTTTTTTGTTTCGTTCTCTTAAGAGTCTGTGTTTTTTAAGGAGTTATATTATTCAGCTGACAGCAAAGTTGTAAAAACTGAGTGTAGTTGCACTATTGCTGGTGAGTTATGACCTCTGATGAATTTCTTAGGAAAGTTTATCTACTGCAGTTTCTTGATGACCACAGTTTTGGAAGAGCTCAGGTGGCCATTCGTGGGTTCTACTTTTGGAGGAATTTACACTAAACCTGGAAGCATGATGGACTAGAGAGCAATGGTTGAGCCACTTGAAGCTCGTGTTTGCAAAACCAGTAATTCTACCATCATGTGTCATGGGAAGCAAGGAGTTTTTCCTAGTATTTTTGAATAAATAAGACGTTGTTTCATCAGTGGTCCAGGCCATTTCACTACAGTAGTTTCAGAATGGCAAGGGAGGAAACCTGGGGAAGGATAATGCCTGCTTTCAGCACTGTTGTCGTTAGAATTGACGTTCCAAGTGTCAGAAAAGTCAGTTGCTGATGAGTTGAGACATACGGTAATTAATTTCAAGCACAGTTTTGTATTATAATGAAAATTCATGCTAGAGAGGCTGACAACAGAATATTTTAATTACAATAAAGTAATGTACCAAACTGCAGCAAAATGAGTTACTTTCCCCCAACAATTATCCAGTTGTACACACTTCACAAATGTTGCGAGCTTTTAAACTTTATCGGTGTCACCTAGGGTCTCTCTCTCCTCCTTTCTTTTTTTTTAAATTGCTTTTAAGTAGGTTCTGTGTGGTTGAGGTGAAGAAAAAAAATCATTCTAATTATGAAATTATTTACTTCTGAAGTGTCTTTTAAACTGCAAATTTCCAAGTCATTATACCTATATAAATTTTTTATGCTGCAGGTGCAAAGCAGAATTATACCTATGAAATTCCTGACCATCGTCTAATTTTCAATAAAACTATATGTTTGTTTGTTTACTAACATATAGCTGGCAGTGTATCTGACTGGTGGAACAAGGTGAAAGACAAAGCTTTAACTGGGGACAGTTAAAGCAAAATCCAATCACTTCAACTCAGTGCTCCAGTTAAAATGAAGGACAAGCACAACATTGCGAAAATCATGGTCAAAAGGATGAAAGGCCCTAAGTCACTTAGGTATTCTTGGAAAACTGCGACACCAAAGCTTGAATACTCCCAAATGATGGAAGCTGAACTAACCTCAGAACAGATTCAGGCTACAGAAAAACAAGCAGGAGCAGTGTCAGAAGTGCTAGGTTGACTGTAGAGATACTAAGGCTGATGCTTTGAAATACATTTATTTGGAAAGATGAGAATATTTAAATGATGCCCTTTGGTAGGAAAAAGCAATGGTTTTTATTAGACCATCTGATGGTCTCAAGTGTAGTAAAGACCAGGGTGAGAAGTTGGGATGTGTTGGAAGCACAAATTACCCTTCAGAGCATCCTCATTGCTTGGAAAGGGAAAAGCCATTCTGTTCCACCAGGGCTTTGGTTCCTGAGTCATCCTGGACTTGCCTACCCCAGCCATAGAAACAACATTTCCTTTCCAGAGTAGATCAAGCTATCCCCGATACCAAATAGTACCTGGACAAGCTACTTTCACATTCACTTGTTAATTGCTACACTGCTGTGTAGACCTAGCCTTAGACACATTTAAGAGTTCATTCTATAATACTTGTTTGTTCTTATAATCTTAACTACAGGACCTGTCAAATTTTAGATTTCCCCGATTACATTTTGCATCTGCACTTCCCAAAGAGTTACTCTATGGTAAATTGCACAGTTTTGGGGAATGCTTAAACATAACACTTTTTTCCATTAATAATCTCTGCAAAATAAAGAAGTAGAAAATGTGCATAATTTTCTGGCATTAGTTAAAAGACTAAACTATTCTCTCAGATCTCTGGAAAAGATATAAATGTTCGCTCCTCGTCTTGAATTATTAGTTGATAAAGAGATTGGCATTTCCATGTAAGTCCTTTAACGACTTCCTTCTGGACAAAAAACCCACATCCACCACAGGCTCACATAGAGTATGTCAGCACTGAATAGGTGCAATAAGGATTTTGCTGCATGCAAACAGGGTTACTTTGTTGGCTTCACCTTGCTCCTCTTGTAATAACATCTTTTAGATTTAGTAGAGTAAGTAAGTCTATCACTGACAGGCTTAAACAAAATGAAAGCCTGCAATAAAAAGCTGAAGGGGGAGTTCATGCTGCAGATTCTCAGTAGCACCGGGCGCTCCCAGAAATTTTATGTATTTCCTTTTTCCCTGATACCTAAAAGCCAGGATTTTCACTATGGGTGCTGCTGGGAAACAGAAAAGAAATAGAATGGAAAAAGTCCAGTGGAATGCTTTGCGAAGGGTCAATGAAGAGTGTCTAAAAGAAAAGCAACCAGCAAAGACTTCTTTAAGTACTTCTGAAGAGTAATAAAGGTTTGTTGTAAAACAGCTACTGTTTTGAACTCTAAGTGTGCTGCTCTATAGAAAAAATATTTGGGAAGCTGTCTGGGGGTGTTGCAGGGAGTCGTAACATCATAACAGTCTTAACATGATAAATTCAAGTCCTACAGGAGCTGGCCAAGGGAGTGAAGGAAACATGTATTTTCACCAGATGAAGGTAAACATATAAGCAGACAACACACTAACCAGCACCTTTGGAAAACACTGAGGGGACAAACTCAACCCATCATAAGGACTAGAAATAGTTCATTCCCAAAACCTGCAAGAGAAGGAATTTCCCGAGTGAGGACCATTAAGGCTGACTGTGATCATAACTGCTATACTGTCCCTGGTAGGATCTAGCTGATTGCAGCTGGTATTTCCCAATGAACTTGTGGGTACTTCCCAATGAATTTGTGATTGGAAGACAGAATGGGCCAGGGATCATTTCCCATTACAGCTTGCAGACACCCTGTCTCAGAGGTTAAGATGACTCAAGGGGCTTAAGATGGTTAGGATATGTTCCTTTCCATGTCAGCTGGTGTCAGGGCCTGGAAATGCTCCTGGACACTTTTAATGTTGCCGTGAGAGTCAGACATAAAGCTAAAGAACACTGGAGTCTGCTTTAGTTTACACCCATGATTCATATGTAAAACATTATTTTGCAAAAATGTTGGTTTACTTGGTATATTTGACATTAGCTGCTTTATCTGGACAAAAATGGAGATAAAGAGAGATCTGCAGGACCATCAGAAGGAGCAGTGCAGCTCACCCTCCCTTAACCCTCTTTGTATTGTTCAAATAGAATCAAGTAGTAATGTCTGTGATATCGGCTTATGGAAGCCGTTTCCACGCACCGCTAAGAGACCACAATCTAATCAATCATGATTATATTACCCGCTCTGGGTGAACCTGCTTTAGCAGGGGAGTTGGACCAGATAATCTCCAGAGGTCCCTTCCAACCTCTACCGTTCTGTGATTCTGTGATATTGATTGGAAAATAAGCTTCAGTCTTAAGGAAAAAAAAAAAAAAGCCTTCGTTTCTCAGAATAATCCAGATAACAGGGAAGAAATTTAAATAGTTTCTGAATTATCACCAGATATTATTCTGACAACAGCTTAATTTCTTTTCTAGCCCACCTTGGCCAATATTCTTGTGTCTCTCTAAAGCATCTCAGGAGATTACCCCATGGGTAGCACTGCACAATGGAGAATTCTCCAGGCTGGAGCTGAAGGATTCCACTCAGCAAGTGCATCGTTTGACCTTGCTTACAGCAAGGACTAGCAGAGAGTTTGTGGAATTACTCTCCCAAGCCATAAATACTCACAAATCTTCCTACACATACTTGACCTAGCCCTAGAATATCTTTTGGTAATAGACACAGAAGACTCATGGTCTTCCACTTGTCATTGCATGGAGTATGTATACTTCAATCCATATAACTTACACACAAGTATTTGACAATGCATATGCAAATTACATTCTTCCATACGTGCTCCAACTGAATATAAGTTTGGATATGCATATATGCATGTGCTCAGGCGATGAGCAAGGTAGGGGACTTCAGATATAATCATTTAGCAAAATTATTTTGCCTATATTTCTTTTAAAAATTTTGAATGATAGTCATGCCAGACTTACTTGGAGCCAATCAACATCACGCAACTTCTTCACCTCCACGAGGCTTGAATCATGTAAATCCTCCGCACGAATACATTCCTGAAAGGTGGGAGGTCAAAACTAATTCATAGGAAGGAAATAACTGGTCCATAAGGTTCAAAGAGAAGAGTGGAAAAAATATCCCAGAGGATAATTTTAAACGCAGTGCTGATTTGACAATAAGTGGCATTGAGCACTTGAGTATTTGTTGCACTGCAAAATGTTACCAGAATGGGCATCTTTTTACTTTGGCACAGGGAGCTACATCCTGATGCTGAACTACGTGTCAAGTATTTCTCGTCTCTCTGATAGAAAATTTTCAATGTATTAAGTGCATTGAGCTAGTGATGGCTGGAATAAAAAGTGTGTTTGCAAAGAACATTCAGTTGGATATTCAATGTTTAATAATGAAGTTAAAGCTAGCCTCTGGTTTTAAGGTACCTTGATGTTCTGGGTACTTAACCTCTACATTTTCATCCTGTAAATGGTGTGCAGGAAGGGTTGAGGAAAAGCTTCATTTCACTGCCTGTTTTGATATTTCATAATCCATTCTCAGTGTTGTTACCATGCGGGCAAACCTCCGAAAATCCTCAGGCAAGACATTGTGAATGGTGATTTCTTTCCCCTCTACAAGCTATTTACTGAATTCACATTAACAGATGCCCACTGAACTCTGGTTGGCTGACATTATCAATAAAAGTGCATAAGTGTAAATGTTTATAAATTTTTTTTTCTTTCTGAGACTGCTGCAGCTTCTGGAAAAACCCAAAGATTTCTAGAGCTGTTCAACCGGGAGCAACCTGGAAAAATTATTTTCAATGTCACCCCCAACTTTTGCCTGTCAGCCTTTCAGACTACCTCTCACGATCATTTTCTCCTCCACCTCCACAGCTCCTTCTCCTCTTCTCAACTCCCTGCCTGCTTTTTCCTTCGCCACCCCACCGCCCACCCACCTGACAGGCTGAAAGGGTAACTTCCCTCTTGTGTCAGCTCATCCCCGATGTTTTTTTAGAAGGAGGAGTAGAGCAACACCAATTAGTCCCACAAATTCTTGCAGGAATATCATTTAGCACGGAAAGAAGCTTCTAATTAAACATTTGTATGTAATTTCCATCCTATTGTAACACTTCGTCAGAACTTTCCCATCTTAAAATAAACTAGCTGGTGACTAACGGTGAGAGGCAGAGATTCGGCTGAAATTTGCCTCGTTTTGTTTTCAGGGTTATCCCTCTAGGCAATGTGGCTATTTTGCTTCTTCGTTAGAAAAAGTGGATGAACTTAGATATACCCCACCCTACCTTATCTGGAGTAATTGAGGAGTGGGTAACGTCTACTGAATGATGGATTTCGAGTAGTTGGAATACGTACGGTTTCAAGTACGTAATGAGTCAAAATAAACAAATGCATGTTTAGTAACGGTCATTATGTAGACAAGGACATGAAATGCTTAGGAAAAGGGAAAGAATTTGGGCAAAAAGCTAAGCTGTGAGTTTTGACGGACATTTTTTGATCCCAGCTCAAGATCATTAAGGCTCAGCAGTTATTCTCAAGCAAAACCCAGTAGAAATTTGAACCTCCTCGGTATGTTATGTATTTCATAGAAAACAAAATAGATATCTATGATAGCATCTTCTTTTCATGGTCTCCTGCATTTAAAACAGGACTATTCACCAACTATTCAAGACTGGAGAAATAAGGAAGCCAAGCCAATCATTTCAGTCCCTGGTCTAAGGATATAAACCATCTGCATTTTGAATTTGATGGTGATGAACTGGTGTATAATAATTTTCTGGCCTAAGTCTGAATATTGCCTCTTGACTTGTCAAATTAGAGACTAGAGAACAAGGAAGCTGTATTTAAAAACTAGCAGACATCTTTGCAACTGGTGTGTTCCTTTTCTAAATGAAGCTTCCAGATGCCATTTGGAGGAAGCACCCTCTGCAAAGGTGTGTTGGATGTAGATGCAACCACAAGTAAGCAATTAAGTAAATTACAGCTTCACAGAGAATGATAAAATGAGACATAAATCGTAAGTTCTCCCTTAATTTTAACACGTAACTTTTTGCAAGTAGGATATGCTTTCTTGTGCTCAAGAAAACAGGTCCTTTAAATAGCATCACATACTAATAGTCCAAATATTAGATTTAAAAAAAAAAATTATCCTGATGAGTTTTGATAATAGACTTCTTTTATCTGTGGTTTATTCTACAATAGTTTGGAGAACTCATAGAAAAAACCACGTTCTCGAACATCTCATCCTCATTCCAGTTACACATCAAGAGAAAATCGTTAAATCTGTTCATGCCCTAATATGGCACATTTAATTCACCATAATTTTAAGGTCACTAAAGTCTTTTGATGGAGATCAGGTCTTGCTCAAGGGATCAAATATTTTAGGTAGTCTGCAATAGAAACAATGCCACTGAAGCACGCAAAAGCAGTTTAAATAACCTGTGTAGGTGGTAGGTAGCCTGTTCTGTTTTATTTTTGTGAAAATGTGTACTTATCAAATTATATCTGAAATAAAAGGAGGTGATCCTCCCCCTCTGCTCTGCCGTGGGGAGGCCACACTCAGAGTACTGTGTCCAGTTCTGGGCTTCCCAGTTCAAGAGAGACAGGGAATGACTGGAGAGAGGATGGTGAAGGCACTGGAGCATCTGTGCTGTGAGGAGAGGCCGAGAGCCCTGGGGCTGTTCAGCTGGGAGAGGAGAAGGCTGGCAGGGGATCTCCTCAGTGCTCATCAATATCTAAAGGGCGGGTGTCCAGGGGACGGGGCCAGGCTCTTTCCAGTGGTGCCGACAGGACAAGGGGCACTGGGCACAAACTGGAGCCCGGGCAGTTCCCCCTGAACGTGAGGAAGAACTTGTTTGGCGTGAGGGTGCCCGAGCCCTGGCCCAGGCTGCCCAGAGAGGCTGTGGAGTCTCCTTCTGCGGAGAGATTCAGCCCCGCCTGGACGCGTCCCTGTGCCCCCTGCGCTGGGGGCACCTGCTTTAGCGGGGGGGTTGGACTGGGGGATCTCCAGAGGCCCCTGCCAGCCCCCGCCATGCTGGGATTCTGGGATTATATATTCCTTTTTTATACCCAGTGTCCAGTAAAAAAAAAATAAATTGTAAATTGTGTAGTTTTAAAAAAAGGAAGGGGGGAAAAAAGCAGGAAAAAAATTTGGGAAATCTAGTAATTTCTTTTGTTAATGTTCTGTTGAACTGTATGGATTTATGACAGCAAATTAGACAACTTAACTTCCAAGATCAAATATTGAGCTGTGTTTGATTTGAAATACATAAAGCAATATTATTTTTTGTTCGGTTTTTAGGTAGTGATATGTGATAGCACACACCAGTACGCCACGATTAGATGATTTACGAATGAAACTGCAGTTTCTTTTAGACAGTCTTATCCTATTTTGCATGTCTATTATAGTCTAGGAGAATTACAAAGACACATCTACCGACAAATGTAGATGATTTTTAATTCTGAAAGCATTTGTGATCTTTTGAGTATTCACAGAATCAATCATTTTAACGATTTGGAAAAGACATGGATTAATTCTGAAAACTTGTGTTCTGAATGAAAAAGAGAGCTCAGGTTTAAGCCCGCCATTGCTGTTACTGGGAGAATGACATGTCCCAGTTGAGCCTGCGAGTTGCCGTTACTGGGAATTCGGCACTTGGCTGGCAGAAGTGCCGATAGACCAGCATGTTGTGTGTCTGCGAGGGCTCTTGCCCTCAAACGCTTCCCAGTTGCTCATATCTTTACATGTTTGCCGCAGGGCTAACCATACAGAAGTAGGCAACTCTGAAAAAAAGAAGCTCAAAATTTTCACCAGATTTCCAATAGTACAAGACTGGCTGAAAGCCCCAAAGCTGGATGATTAATGTATCTGGAAAAACCTTGGTTGTGTTCTACCTCTGGATATTTCTTCTAGATATTTTTTTAAAACAGAAAAATCATTAGAATTTTATTTGAGAGTCCTTCCTCCATGTGTCACCATCGTCTTTCCTGGAGGAGACCCTGTGCTGTAATGCAGCTTTTTTACCGTGAGGCCAGCACCTGAACATTGGCTGTCAGCAGTGCCCAGCTCCTCCTGAGACATCGGGACTCTCTGTGTAAGAGAAACAGGGATGATGCTACATAAATATCCTGTCTGTGGGTGTTAGCAAGAGACTGAGTCCCTCCTTCTGAAACAGCCATCTCGCTGATAGAGTTGTTTTCTCCAGGTGACCTTGCCGTAGCTACATTTTCCCATGAAAATAAACTTCCTCTCTACAGCACTCTGCATTCCCCTCCTGTACGCTCCAGTAACTTACAAAGCCCCCTATAAATCACCATTGTTATCACAAGTGAACGACAGAACACCTGATCCATCGTAAAATATTTGCCTTACCAAGAAACAGCAAGCCTTCTGACTCAGGAGACTTAGACCCAACCTAAGTCTGGCACGCAAGACTGGTAGCTGAATTTAACTCTTTGTATCTCCCTTGAAATTCTCCACTGATTTGCACCTCTGCATAGGGCCAGGCGGTGATCCTCAAGCCCTGAGATTACCAAGATAAAGTGTGCTGGTTGCTTACCTCTCCTTCCCCGGGACTAGACCCATTGATGTGTAGAGTGGGTCAATGCTGCCTGGAGCTGTGTGAGATGCTTTGCCTGAGGGTGGTGCTGGGTGGGGTCTGGAGACCCCAAGTTTTCCTTTGTTCAGTGGCCTGGGATGCAACACAGCCACAATTTAAAGAAATACGACTCAGGTGACTCTCAGTTTCTATTTATACTCTTCATCACCAAAAATCACACACCTTAATCCGTCTATATTCCACAACGGAAAAGGAAAAGGGAACCTTAAAAACATTTGTTAGGTCTCTGCACTTTCAATAAACTTTAAAAAGAATACTGTAATTCTCTTCCCTCCAAGCTTTAAAAATAAAACAATGAGGTATAATTCACATCTACAGTCCTTACACACGGTCATGAAACGCAATATGTTTTCATCTCCAATTTAAAAACATGCTGCTGCACAATTCATTTTCCTGGGCACTTCTAGAAGCGATGCTTTCAGAAATCTTTTAAAAACAATTTGTCCTGGAAAACAAAACCCCCCAAAAAAGGGAAAGGAGACGCCGATATGTCTATTTTCCTTGGCAGCAAAAGTGATAGTAAATTGCAGAGTGCTCTACTTGAGCTCGCTTTCCCCACGCTGCTGTGAACCCTGGCTGCTGGTGCAATTTCTGAGCTGTGGACGCTCCAGCTGCTACTGAGCTCCGAGTACCAGGTGCATTGCAAATTATTCATCTCTTTTCTCATCTGAATGTTACCCCTTACAGTGCCTTTGCCCTTGTTGCGTCTTAAGTCTAGTGTAAGTGAATGTTTCTCTGTGAAGAGCTATTCATTTCTTTTCCTGGAGATTGCCTTGAATGCTTGTCCCTCTTTTGTCTGTTTGCTTTCAGTTCTTGACCGAACAAACACATTTACAGGCAAAGAAGTCTTTTCTAACAATGAGCATGAAATGAATATCGTTTTCAATTGCTCCAGTAATCACCAGCATTTTCAGGGGAAACTTCAGCCTCAGACTCATTCGGTCAGCGGACAAGAATAATATCATGCAACAGAAAAGCCCTGTGAAACACCTCATGTTTCAGAAGGCAAATATTGAATTCCCAGCATTGTATTTGCAATAAATGGTATGTGAACTGAAACATGTTTGATTTATACATTGAAGCTTTGAGCCGTCACTGCTTTAGAGTTTCTTTGCACTGTTTCAGCAAACAGACCTCTCCCTCTCTCTTTTTTTTTTTGACTAAATGGACAGTGAGGCAAAAGTCAGCCACAGCAGGAGAAGCCACAGCTCCTGGATCCCTTGGTAGAAGGTGTTGTGGTGTCCCTTGCCCATCTCCCGCTACCAGGCAAGGCCGGGGACCCTTCGTCACAGCAGGGGTGGCTGGTACCTGGGGAGCCTTAATGCTCCAGCTTCATTCCAGTTGCCACTAACCCACCCAGTAAAATGTCTGCAAGGAAGCAACCAGATGCATCACAGCCCAACCACCCAAACGTAATAACACAACTACATTTGGCGGAGCTGGTTTCAAGTCAACACCTCCATATCACCCCGCTCTACCGACTTTAACAAGGTGGCTGAATGGGGCCCAGAGCAGGAGGCATGAATTATGCTGTCACAAAGAGCACGTCAATCGACTTATTTGGACCAAATGATACGAATGTGTCCTGCACTTTGATGTCAGAAAATTTTACTCGGTTGACAGTATTTGTTCTGCGGGATGGCACTCAGCAAAATCCCCCCTGGTCCCCCGGAGCACTTAGCTCTTGTCAAATCTATTTTCTTAGGAATGACCAGAGACATCCGCATCTGCAGTAGAAATTTCTTGGCAACCAGGAACCATTTACTTCGGTTATGGTCTAGCTTGTTTATTAAACAATATAGAACTGGCTCCTGGGGAAGGGTGACCTCCAGTGTTTCAGAAGGGGTTTTTGTTGGTTTGGTTTTTTTTTTCCCCTCTGGAAAGTCTCCTAAAAAAGCCTCAGCATATTTGCATGGAAAAATTAATTTCTAAAGCTGTTAGGGTCACCAATGCTCATGAAGCGCAGGATCTACCTGGTACCCAGTGAATCTCTGCCTNTTATTGAACAATATAGAACTGGCTCCTGGGGAAGGGTGACCTCCAGTGTTTCAGAAGGGGTTTTTGTTGGTTTGGGTTTTTTTTTCCCCTCTGGAAAGTCTCCTAAAAAAGCCTCAGCATATTTGCATGGAAAAATTAATTTCTAAAGCTGTTAGGGTCACCAATGCTCATGAAGCGCAGGATCTACCTGGTACCCAGTGAATCTCTGCCTGTGTAGGAAAGTGCTGCCCAGCACATGCTGTCCTGCAGATGGTTCAGCTTTCCCTGGAAACATTGCTGTCAACAGCTCCAAAAATATTGGTGAGCACAGCTCTCCAGTACTCCCAGAGTACTCCTAGATCGATGATATATAAATCTGTATTACTTGTCATAGGAACAGCACAAGGCACAGGGGCCTCGCAGGGGCCCAGACATCAGGCCTGGCTCCATCAGCACTACCCCCCAACCAGAAGCACCAATTTGCACAAAATAAAGTGTACAAGAACTGACTCTGCTCAGACTAGAGCAGGATTACAAGCCCAGGGGTGCATCCACAGAAGACCTGGCTCTTCCAAAAGGCTGTAAGCAATTGTGTGACAGTGTTGACAGATCGATTCAGCCGCACATGACCTCCTTGGGTCTGGAAGCAGTCTACTTATCTTTGCGCAGTGCTGCTAACAAGCTCTGCTTCCCGATCTGAGCTGTAGATTTACTAGTCATCTGATGAGTAAATCTGGTTTGCTTAAATTTAATCCTGGCTCAGCCTCAGGAAGGCTTTGGATTATCAGATCCATACCCCGTTGAACAGTGCTGTCACCTCCCATAGCCATGAAGTGTTGATTTTTTCCTTCATAACATCAAACAAGAAAATAAGTCACAGAAAGTATTTCCTTTACCTTATCTCTTATTAAGAAAAATCTGACTGAAAATGCTCAGTCGGCATCCTTATATGAAGTAGTATTTATCAACAGGAATGCTATTTCTCATCAGCTAGACATCCCCGCCATGTCTAAATGCAGCTGTTCTTAAATAAACAAGCCCTGAAATTCATGTACGGTGAGTGATTCTCCTTCTATTGCACACTGTTTACGGCTCTTCCATCACTAATGTTAGAGCAAGACAAAGACATAGAGGAATTTCTAAACTTTAGGTGTATGTAGCTAAGGTGTCTGGGACCATAACTGGTAAGTAACTGCTTAACACACAGCTGGGCAAGGTATCTATAGTCCTTTAAAGAAATAATGAAAATTTAAGGAGACATCTGCGGCATTGTGGTTTTTGACGCGCAGACTACAAATGCCCAAATTAGCTTTCAAATATTTATCATTTTGAAGGATTGAATTATGTATATTTAAAGGGAGCAGTGAATTAGTTATGTTCTTTGGATTCAAGCTGCACTGCTTGATCACGAGTACGCTGTAACCTCTTGCTACCGGTGCTGTTCTCTGAATAAAGGAACCTGGATGATTAATGTGTTTTGAATCAATTCCGTTGTTAGAGGAAAGTGAGCAGGTCAGGATCTCCAGTTCATCGGCCAGGCTGTCTCTGGAGCATTTGGTATTAGCACTGCCCAGTGGAGTACCCAAGAGTTCATCAGGATAAACACAAATAACATTCAACGGGAAAAATGAGACTTGGGAAGGTGAAATTAGCAGAGATATTTTTATAAGCCAGGAGAAAGAAGAATAATTTCTCCATTCTCAGCTGGTTTGCATTCACTGGTCCTCCCCGGCAGGGTGCAGAGATGCAGGTAACCATGGTAATTAAGGCTAGCTGCAGTTTTGAGAAGAATGAGATAAATTTGGGTAGAAACGGTTTCCCTTCATAACCCATATGGAAAAGATGATTCATCTAGGAGGAAAAAAAAAAAGGATCCTAGGGAAAAAATGACAAGGCAGTAATGCACAGGAAGAAATATCAGCCCTTCAGCCGTGAGAGCTCTAACTGCTGCTCTAATGCAAATCTCTGACTCTCATAGGCAACCGCAGCTGAGCCAAAAGCCAAGAAGACTACAGCAGGTTAAAGCCTGCAGTGTTTCCTGATCGGCTGTCAAGGAGCAGCTGATTAGAGCACATCAAGCTTTTGATGGAACAGTCAAGGGAAATTTTCCCAATTAGCTCATTAGTACAAATCCCATTGGTCTGCCTGTTTCAGCATCGTGAACACAGGCAGAAACAAAGTCTGTGATTCTGCTTGTTTGCTTGAAGTTGCATTTATTTTCTATGTTTCCTGTCCTTTTCCCACATAACTAGTGGCTTAAAGAGCCAAACCAGTGAAAAAAGCATGGAGAAGTGTGAGTGCTGCACCCGCTCGCAGAGCAGCCTGTGCGACACTGCGGCCGTTGCATGGTTTCCTCTTCGTCCCAGGGGCTGTGACTCAGCACGTATCTGTCGAATAATGTCACGTTTTCCTCTCAAATTAGAGAACCCGTTGGACTTGAGCAGCTCACAGACTCTGTGGACAGCCCAGTATTTTAGGGTAGAAATTCTGACAGCCTGCCAGCTTGGTGGGCCCAAATCTTGGGGCTACTTTCATCTTTCAGAGTTGTGCCTCTGAATGGATCCGATCAGAGGAAGCCCTTCTGATGAAATCAGTCACAGAAATCTCCTTCCTCATGCTTGCAGCTCAGTTTCCTGGATTTTGCTCTTACAGGAGCTTTCTCTAGCTGTGATTATTTCAAGGGGATTTACTGGGAGCCATAGCACTCCCCTTACGTCTTCATTAGTATCCCTCATTACAGCACAGGTTGCCAGGCCATTCGACATGACGAGATTAAGCAATTGTGTCAATCCATCCCGTTTACATGAATCTGAACCCTTCCCATCACCCATGGTGGTGTTAGCAGACTGAGCAATTGAAAGCCAACCTGGTTTCCCTGCATACATTATATATTGCCCTTCAGCAAAGAGAAGCTTGTTGCATTTTGTGGACGTAGACAGAAACTGGTCTCCCACCGTGCCCCTTTCCACGCTAGAGCAACCACCCTTATTCTCCGCAGTTATGGTCTGATGTAATTGGCATTAACAGAGCGTTAACAAACTGCCAAGGGGCATCCAAACACTTCCATTAACCAGCATGAGGACTTAAGGGTGCATGTACAAAATGGAATTAAAAGGATTTCAAATAAAATTGGTTCCTAGCATGGCGGTGTGATTAAGCAAATACTCATGTCAGAAGCCAGTATGCCTTGGGGGAAAAGTCAATGCACTGTCCTGGAAACATCAGAAGAATAGAGATGAGCTGCACCTTGTTGCAGACTCTCTGCACCAGCTGCAGCTGCTTCTCCAGCAGACCGGCTTTCCCCTGGGAAAGAGCAGCTCACTGCTCCTAGAAGCATTTTCATGAGCTGAAAATCTGTCTGGAGGAATCCACATGGGAACAGTTTCTCTTGTTCCCTGGACATGCACAGCCTAGGAAGAATGTCTTCAATTTAAACAAACAAATCAAAGGTTGTCTGTTGAAGAAGTTAACAGTAAGAGTGACATATTTGATGGCCAAAAATACCCTTAGTATAGAAGCAAAAAGACACTCAAGGTGCCCTCTACATTTTTTCTTCATCCTAGGACTCTTTATTACCTGGGTTTTGCTGACAAGTGTGCCATTTGAATTCTTTCCTCTGCAATAAACTTTTGTATCTGCCACCTTTGCCGTAGATGCCACGTGTAACCCTTGATGGGCCACTTTGAACACCTGCGCCACTGTTATACAGTGAGGGTACTAAGGTACGATTTGCTGCGTCTGCGATGCCTCTTACCCTGTGTGTCTTTGTGTGTGCCTGCAGTGCGCACATACGCATAAACCCTAAGTAGCAGAGCTCTTTGGTGGGGCCTCTGGAGGTGTTAACAACAGTTGTATTGTAAACGATACTGACGGTCTTGCAGCTGCCATAGCATCGTTGCGTAGCAGTTGCTAAACTGTCCTGCTTTTAAAACCTGCTACTGGGAACAACCCTGAGCAAATTGTTCTGCTACTGCATGCTAATGACAGCCAGGGCAGATGCGTGTTTGCAGCATGAGACCTCTTTCTACGCATACGCAGGCTAGCCCAGCCCATGTGTCATTATAAAACTGCTCTCTCAACAGCCCCTTGATGCCCCCCAAGAAAGAAAACGCAAGGCTTCTCCTGCACAACATGCAAGCAGTGTGCAGGGATTCATGCACTATAAACAAGTAACCTTGAAAAATCTCCAGAGTATATTAGCTATTTGCAAAGCTCTAATACAGTTACAGATGCCTCGCGTGATATTACCACATACATGGCCCAGCTGCCATAGGCGCTGAGCTCTCGGTGTGCACAGCTGGGCCGTCTTGGGCAGCATCCAGAAGGTCTGCTGGGTGCTGCGTCTCTGAACACATCAAGTCCTTCCGAACGGGGCCTGGCATCCTTTAATTCAGTGCCTGACTTTGTTCCCTTGAGATGCTAACACGGTTTTCAGGTTCCACGTTTGATCTGAAATCAGTAGCTGCGGGTCTGTGAACAGAGGGCATGGGTGCAGGGACAGCCATCTGCTGGACACACTACAGCCAGTCCCTGAACATCTCCTTTTCCAGCAGAGACGCATAGCATTGTCTAACATATTTCCTAAACTGGCTATCCTTTGGCAGCCTTTAAAACCTCCTCACTGAATTCTTATGGGTTCCTGTGCATTTACAGCACTTGATCTATTGAAGAAGAGCCTTGCAATTACAAAGATGCAATGGGTTTTCTCTAGATCACGATTCAGGCATTCAGGTATTGTTTTCCCTTCATTTTTAGCATGCTTTCATGATGCATTGTAGATCTCAGAAAATGTCTAGACTGAGTTAGGAGTGCAGAGATACTAGAAGCTAGTAGAAACTAGAAGGTTTTTGCATCAGGTTGTTACTGGAGACTTGAAGTTTGATGCTGAAATCTTTCCAGGTTTGAGATTAAGGTGTGTGTATAGGAAAGGTGAATATTTGTGCCCGTAACATCTAAAAAATGGGGTAAAATGAACGCCATGGAGTGCAAACCTTGACTTTAGGTAGGATCATGTTAGTAGCGGCCAGGCACCAAAGTTTTAACCTGATCAAAACCTGCACTGGGAATGGGACTCATCTCATCCAACCTGAGTGTTTGGACCCTGGCATCTATCATCTGAGCTGGTGATCTGGGCTGGCCACCTCTCCATGGTGTCTCCGGAAGGTGACTCAACCACTTCAGATCCAAGCATAGGATTTTTCATTTCTTGGAAGCGTCCATCTCTCTGTGGCTGTTGAGGGCGTTACAATACCTGCTTTCGCAAGGCTGAGCTTCAAAGTTTCAGTCAGTCGTCTTTCAGATGGCTGCAGTTCGGTGGGGTGAATACCGGCTTTACAGATCCCTGATGAAATTTAACCTGTGTCCCAGGACAGATTAAAACCTAGTGCAACCAGGTAAAAGGCTAATCTATGAACCTCCTATGTGGTGTACAAATCATTTTACATTCCTATTAAAGTATTTCATTATAAAAATTGAAGAGAAATGCCAAACTTATGTCATTACCACAAGCAGTTTCTTATACCCACATTTCATGTCGGCAATTCAGACATAAATTATTACAACATTAGCAGACCAGCCCCGCTATCTGATCTTTTTTTCATGTCTGAAAGTCAATACTAAATGATGGAGCATTTAAGAAAATGTAGTTTGTAAATGTTGTGTGATTTCTCCTGGCATTAGGAAGAAAGGCAAGGGACGCCATGATTTTACTGTTTAAGGTTTCCTTCATTTCCTTTTTCCTTGGGACATCCAACTAAGATGGCAAACTGTCAGACAGTGCTCTCACAACTCATAAGGGCAAAAGCACGTGTTTATATTTAAGTATGTAAGCATCCCTACTGATTTAGATAGCATTAATTGCATGCTCAGAGATGAGGAACACTCTGGTCCTTCCTGCAAGGTTATGAGATCCTAGAGCCGAAGCACAATTAGTTGTGTCATGAAACAAACTATATTATTTTCCCACTTTTTCTGTGACTTAAATATTGGCTCAGGTGACCGAAGACTGATATATTTACTCTTAAAGATCTTTTTTTCCTCAGTACTCTCAGGATTGTGGCAAACACTTCTCCATTTTTGGGGACACGTTCTCATTTAATACTAGACCTGAATGAACGCTACTGGAAATACGGAGTGCATCTTTCCATGGGACAGTTAACTGCCTTGCCTCTGGCCACCAACTTTAAAATAACTTGGAAGTGGTTTAATGCCAGTTAAGCAGACTTTCCCATAGTCTAAAATGAGTTCCCTGATGTGGCCTTTTCCTGTCTGTTCTCCCCTGCACAGATGGGATTCCCTTTGTAACTATCTCCCCCTGACAGCTCTGAAAAGGAGGGCTGACAGTTACGAGCAATGCTCACAGGATCCCCCTGCAGCACAGTGTCTTCAGCAGAGGCTGGATGATGTCCCATAATGCAAAGGAGATCTTGCTCCCACCTAGGCTGACTATGGACTGAAGGTGGGATGGCATTCCGAGCGGCATGACCAGTGAACATCGCCCTGTGTCTTACGTCCCTGATCACTCTATGCCAAAGGCCACCAGCCCAGGTGGACCTCCAAGCAAACCCAGGGTAGCCGTCCCTATGTTGGCATGGGCAGCTTCATTTGCTGTTGGAGGTTTGCTGGTCACCAGCTCTGTGAGCGACTTTACCACGGTGCTAATAACACCAGGCTGAGAAGCTACGCTGGTGGGGTCAGGGGAGGATGGGAAGAGGAAAGGTCAGAAAGGATGTTTTTGGACAGATGAGAAACCACTGCCAACTCCACTCGTGAGCCCAATTTATATCAAATGTAGACTGGGAGAAGCAGGAATTGGTTGTCTGATCTGCACCTTGCACAAACTTCTAATGACCTGAACTTCTCCTTTGACAGAAGCATGTTTACTTCCACTTCCAACTGTGTCCTCAAACCCACATGTCCTTCTGCCTGCTGGCAGCATTACTGAAGGCCAGGACAAGGCAGACTGTGCTTTCATCCTTCAGACCAGTTTTTTGATGCTCATAGTTGGTGATGTTATAACTTTTTTTAAAATTTTATCTATACTTTCATAAAACGTCCTAGTTGTTTGCCTTCTGAAAACATGGTTTCATTAATTTAATCTTGTGCTGCAGAAAATTTTATGAGATCTTAAAGAAACTTCATACTGTGCATTAATTTCTTTCCACATAATTGTATTTATATTTCAACAAATAGACTTGGAGTACATTATTATTCTAAAATGAGTGCTAATGGGTTTCAGCACTTTCATGCAGCTAATCGTGCATTTATTTCACAGCTTTGATGGCTCACAAATACTTTCATTTCTTCATTTACATGAAGCAACTGTGAAGGATAAATTAAATGGCTGCTTATTTCATCTACAGATTTTTTCCTGAAAACTCTACACAAACAGTCCACTGTTAGCGTACAACAAATAATTCCTTTGAAAGATGCAGACCCCTGTTAGGAAGACAGTTCCATAAATGAAAAACACAAATCTTCATCCACCCCTTAACTTGAAAAAACCAAAAAGACCGTAATATTGCTCCTCTTTGCATCATGCCGGCACATAAAAATTAACATGTTTCGCATAGCAGGGTGGACACCGTTTTGCTGCAATTTGCTTTCAAGCCAAGCCTCAAAGGACTGCAGGAGGAGGGAGGAATGTAGATGTTCAAGAGGAGGTTGTGCATTACCCATAAGCTGTGGAGATGCTGTGCTTTAAATACTGTGTTAAATGTGTACCGTGCTTAGACCACAGAGTTCTGCCATTGTTATTAACGAGCTTTAAACTGTCTAAGGCTTTCTGGTTTGTGCTTCTTCAGTGCCCAGGTCCAATGTCGCAATCCCAGCTGAAACAACCAGCTACGACCAGAAAACTGGGCTTTCTCTAAGGGATGCTCATGCCAGCAGATGTGAAGAGGATGTCCTCCTGTGGGACAACCGAGCTCAAGCCCCCTGAATCTAGAGACAGCAAAACCCAATCAAAGAAGCTTGCTCTTGGGTAAGCTCCACAAAGGTTGCTCAAGTCTACAAGGAGCAAAGGAAGATGACTTGGCTTGGTACGAGCTGGAGTCTTCCTCCTGCCCCACATGTCAATAACTGGATCACTGAGCCCCAGGCTGGAGGGGTGTCTGAGCCTGAGACATTTCGAGGGGATCACTGAAGCCATCCCTGACTCTCAAGAGACTTCCGAGGAGTTTCCTTCTTTGGGCAGGAGAATGGGAGACTGCACAACACCAACGGCAGCAAAATAGCTTCCATTACGCTCCAATAGTTAACGACATGATTCTTATCTCCTTGTGCTTATGGACCTGTGACAGTATACCAGGAGACATGAACCTTCCTCTGAAACGCTACAGTAACAGGACTAATGGGATCCCAGCCCACAGATTGTTTCCTTTGGACCATCCTCCCCTCTAAGTAGCCCCACAAAAGCTAGATTTGGGGTATTTCTACAGTTTTCTCAAGCCATAGAATCCTTTGTCTTCCATTAAAATGGTCAAGCCTTTAGCCTGGTACCATACTGCTACCTGAATTGAGCTCTCCCTTTCACAGCCAGTTTTCTTCCAAGGAACTGAAGTATTTCATATCAGATAATGATTTTTTTTTTTCTTGAAGAAAAGTGGAGAGAATGAATTAATCCACAACAGCATTGATGAGGGGAAGAAAAGTTAATTGAAAAATATAATGAAAACACTGAGCTCATACCGTCCTGTGTATGCAATGGAAACATTGATATTGACAAAGAAAAATTAAAATTTGTTACAGAGTTCAAACACACTGTTAATATATGTATGACGATAATGCACAGAATCCGTGGTAAGGAGCCTTAGGGCACACACTATGCTTATGCAAATTTTATGGAAAGCGACAAAATTAAATACTACACATCCTACTTTTTTTTTTTTTAAGCAAACGTGAGTCTGGTAAACACTTCGGCCCAAGTTCTACTTAAATTTAGGGCTGTTTTCATGCTATCAGGAGAAATAAAAGGTGCTGAAAGTTGAAGCTTACTGGGAAGGAAGAGCTTTTTTGTCTCCCACATCCCACACGATGCACCTTCCCGTGGCCGGCGGGGCTGTGCCAGAGAGCGTTTCTCTGTTCACAGCACGGTGAATACAGACCCTTACGCCGTCACTCCATAGCGCAACCCAGCAGAGCCTTTGGACTGCCACAAAACATTCACGGGACCAGATGGGAAGGTGGTGAAGTAATCACTCTTCCCCATCCAGTCTCTAGGGCATGCTCCTAAGAGCATACTCTAAGAAGAGTAAAGGACCAAATAAAGAACGTTGCCAAAACTGGATACAGAAGCTCTCTAGGTTTCGTTCGTACGGGCATTTACATGAGCACCGGCAGGTTGCATTTGGGTGCCAGGATCCAGGTTCATTCCATCTCGCTAGGCTCCTCGCTGAGATGCTGAAGCAGGTGGTTTATCTGTCTGGCTTCCTCCCAGGCCCAGGGAAGGGAGCAAGGATGGTCGGCATGGCTGTGGCTGAAGACACTTCTGTCTTCTGTCATTCCATTTGCTATAGCACTGGCTGTAACTCAGGCGACTAAGCCTCTAACACACTGCGTGGTGTTAGGTGGTATTAACTAGGACATTCACATACGAGGGGTTTTTGTACTCAGAAATGCCTCATCCTCCAGCCGGCGCACTGCCGGTTCTGTTCCAAACTGCAGCGGTGGTGAATGAACCATCTGAACGTCAGAAGTCGGAAGGCAAACCCAAGCCCCACTCTGGACCCAGTGTAAAACGCAGGCAGAAGCGTCAGAGATGCCGCAGAGCGAATCTCTCCCACTCGCAGGGAGTGGGAAGACCACATGTGCGTTTTGCTCACTTCATGCTCCGACACGCAAAAGCTCCGGTCAGCAAACGTCTGCCCGCAGCAAGCCCCTGGGGCTGTGCCGAAACGGTAAGTCACATTTCCCACCAAGTTTAGTCCTGCAACGACAGCCTTCCCTTTCTCATTCTCATGCAGAGTCTGGTTGGAGGCCTGTGACCAGCGGTGTTCCCCAGGGGTCAGTGCTGGGTCCAGTCCTGTTCAACATATTCATCAACGACTTGGATGAAGGGACAGAGTGTACCCTCAGCAAGTTTGCTGATGATACAAAGCTGGGNGTTCTGTTCCAAACTGCAGCGGTGGTGAATGAACCATCTGAACGTCAGAAGTCGGAAGGCAAACCCAAGCCCCACTCTGGACCCAGTGTAAAACGCAGGCAGAAGCGTCAGAGATGCCGCAGAGCGAATCTCTCCCACTCGCAGGGAGTGGGAAGACCACATGTGCGTTTTGCTCACTTCATGCTCCGACACGCAAAAGCTCCGGTCAGCAAACGTCTGCCCGCAGCAAGCCCCTGGGGCTGTGCCAAAACAGTAAGTCACATTTCCCACCAAGTTTAGTCCTGCAATGACAGCTTTCCCTTTCTCATTCTCATGCAGAGTCTGGTTGGAGGCCTGTGACCAGCG
>VZSC01002584.1:510121-534495 GCA_013398225.1 Steatornis caripensis
AGAGGTTGTGGAGTCTCCTTCTCTGGAGAGATTCAAAACCCGCCTGGATGCATTCCTGTGCCACCTGCTCTAGGCTAACCTGCTTTAGCAGGGGGGTTGGACTAGATGATCTCTGGAGGTCCCTTCCAACCCCTACCATTCTATGATTCTATGATTCTATGATTCTAAATTGGCTTTGAAGCACTCCTTTAATTTTCAATATAAAGCAGCAGCATCGCTGGCTGTGTGACTATGACATACAGCGAGACAAAAGCAGTAAGCCTTTCTCCGCACAACCTCTCTCATTGACTCCTATAATGCCTGAGCTGGATATTTTGTAACCCTGCCCAATTAATTTTGTGCTCAGTGGCTTTTTCTGAACACAAAGTCTTAAAAAAGGATCTGCTAAGAAATTAATTAACCTTACAATGCGGTTGGACTCACTCCAGCCAAATTAATACATTTCTATAGTGCTAAAAATAAAGAAAAGCGCTGTATAATTGAAACAACCCACACACAGAGCAAGATTTCTCTCTGAGAGTCTGTATGGAAACAAAACGCTGGTTAATCTGAACCATGCAGTACAGTGTTTCCCATGATTAATACATAATACGAAATGCTACATGTTTTCAAATAGATTCCTTAAAGGTAATGAATTGCACGTCACAGCTGCATGTTTGACAGGCGACGCTATGTACGTTTAATTGGTAAACGCAAAATGACAACTTTTAAGCTGTAGCACAGCTGCAGCACTTTGACAGCGCTCGGGCCGGTGATTTCTCTTCAATCTGCCTGTGCCTCTTTCCCGTGAGCTACAAAACACATAAGCACAGAGCCTCTATTTACAGCTTTTCTATTTCATTTGCCGTCGCTGCAAAACCTTTCCTCTCCCTCGAGTGCTCTCTCGTGTCGGATGGCACGGCTCGCAGTTACGCCCGTCGTGCTCGCCTGCCTCCCTACAGCACCCTTCAAAGCCCATGCCTCCTGTGCCCAGGTGCCACCGCCGCCTCCTCAGCACCGATTTGATCTCTTCGGCTCCGTTGGTCAAACTATCTCGTAAAATCATAGGATTTCTGGCTCAGATTTCCGAAGGAGTTTAAGGGAGTTAGGATCTCACATCCTAACATCCTATTAAAAAGAGATGCTGTAAGAATGCCTGGAGCCTCTAGCCTTTTTCTTCTTTTTCTTTTTTTTTTTTTTTTTTTTAAAGCACAGCCTTTGTGGAAGCGTACCTCTACACCCACCAGGACATTCACTCTGCCACGCAGCATAACAGAGATGCCATTTCGCTTGAACAGGTAGTTAGCGTAATGACAGATTGCACTCTGCCAAAGGATCTATTGTAAAGAGATATAACATGAAAGAAAAATCATTTTCTCTGGGCTGCTATTCTTTTTGCTGGGTAGGTGGGTGAAAATTGATGAAATCAGCCCAATGCATGGGTGAAGCGTTCATTTTTGAAGCCAGTCAAATGCTATCCAGTAGAACACAGAACTATCTGCTTTGCATTTCTGACTTCCCTGACTTGTTACTTCCAGCTTAACTAACAGGTTCAGCTTAACACTGAACCCGCACCCGGCAGGTATTTTTCCTGTTCTAGCTGCATTTTCAAAAGACTCTTATTTTTAAATCTAATACTCTGCATTGCCGTTACCTCATTAATCCCTGCATCTTCCTTTATTAATTACTCCCAAATTACATTCAAAATCCCGTACAACCCTTGTTGATTCATTAAGATCATCTCCGAGCCTTGCACGTTTTGTCACTGTTGCCTCATCTTTTCTTAACCACAATGTTGTCTAGCCCCCAAGGTTTTTTTCCTTGACCATGGGGAATCTAGTAGCTGAACAATTTCCAGTTTTTGTTAACGTTTCCCACTTCAGGTTCGTATTCTCCGTGAGCGAGGCCGACTGCTGTTACAGGCTCTGGGGAAGCAGCTCTCTAACAGTTCTGAGCATACATACAGGTTGCCGCTCGGTGCCACGTTCCGTTTGCACAAAGCAAAAGCAGCAAGCCCTCAGCGATCGTTCCCCAGGCGCGTACTTACTTTCAAGTCAGCGATAAATGTATTTCAACTGCACCAACTCCGTTGGATCTCCAGCCTAGGTTTACCCAGCCTGGCACAGAACTGCAATTATTTTTAAAATACTCGTTAACGGTCTACACGGAGTGCAGCCAATCGTTCCGTGCCAAAGGCTTCACGGGCCGGCTCTGTTTTTTCTCCAGTATGTTGTGAGGAGATGCTTAGGAAGTTATTTTCTGCTGTTGTGATAACTAATGCCTTGCCTAGCCCTCTCGGTTATATCAGTTGGAGCCTTAGTCCCTCGATTTAAAGGTGCTGCGATCGCGAATTGCTGGCAACTAGAACAGCGATGGTGTTCCTGGATGTCCAGCGCAGGAGATGGGGGGAGTTACTGTACTGTAAAGTCTCTCCCTCTCCATAGTCGCTCGGCTCCTTGCTTATCTACAGTATTTGCTGCGCTCTTGCTAAAGGGTCAGCATGGATTTCTAAGGCATTTGTGCAAGCGTTTCTCTCTTTATGCTTCCTTTCTGTATTTAGTATATTCTGTATATAATATAATATTCTATATATTCTGTATATAATAAGCCTTGCGGGCCAGTGGATTTGTGCTGGCCGGATTACAGGCAGGCCGGTGTGACTGGTCAACAAATGCCTTTCTTACGCTCGAGATATTTCTTTTTTTCCAGTGACGCCCTTCATTCCGGGAAGAGGCTGTTTGTCCATTTATCTCCAGCCCACCGGGGAACACCCCACTCCTTTTTCACAAGGAGCCCTCGAGAGAAGCGAGTTCCCATAGCGGTTTCGGGTGCTTTCCTGAGCTCGTCTGCGTTCAGCTGAGCAACAGCTTTCAGTCGCCGTTTCTGCCCTCTGCAGGACCTCTTGTCTAGTCGGTCATTCATTATGCTGCTTTCAGTGATCTAACTCAGCACATAACGGCAATTTGGATCATTCACCTTCCAGCTTATCCTTGGCGTTCTGCTGATTCTGGTGGTCTGCATTTTGCTGTCCTTATTTCTCAATGTCACTGGCCTTTAGTGCCTCCCCTGCGAGAGCAGGAGCTGNTTAGCGTAATGACAGATTGCACTCTGCCAAAGGATCTATTGTAAAGAGATATAACATGAAAGAAAAATCATTTTCTCTGGGCTGCTATTCTTTTTGCCGGGTAGGTGGGTGAAAATTGATGAAATCAGCCCGATGCATGGGTGAAGCGTTCATTGTTGAAGCCAGTCAAATGCTATCCAGTAGAACACAGAACTATCTGCTTTGCATTTCTGACTTCCCTGACTCGTTACTTCCAGCTTAACTAACAGGTTCAGCTTAACACTGAACCCGCACCCGGCAGGTATTTTTCCTGTTCTAGCTGCATTTTCAAAAGACTCTTATTTTTAAATCTAATACTCTGCATTGCCGTTACTTCATTAATCCCTGCATCTTCCTTTATTAATTACTCCCAAATTACATTCAAAATCCCGTACAACCCTTGTTGATTCATTAAGATCATCTCTGAGCCTTGCACGTTTTGTCACTGTTGCCTCATCTTTTCTTAACCACAATGTTGTCTAGCCCCCAAGGTTTTTTTCCTTGACCATGGGGAATCTAGTAGCTGAACAATTTCCAGTTTTTGTTAACGTTTCCCACTTCAGGTTCGTATTCTCCGTGAGCGAGGCCGACTGCTGTTACAGGCTCTGGGGAAGCAGCTCTCTAACAGTTCTGAGCATACATACAGGTTGCCGCTCGGTGCCACGTTCCGTTTGCACAAAGCAAAAGCAGCAAGCCCTCAGCGATCGTTCCCCAGGCACGTACTTACTTTCAAGTCAGCGATAAATGTATTTGAACTGCACCAACTCCGTTGGATCTCCAGCCTAGGTTTACCCAGCCTGGCACAGAACTGCAATTATTTTTAAAATACTCGTTAACGGTCTACACGGAGTGCAGCCAATCGTTCCGTGCCAAAGGCTTCACGGGCCGGCTCTGTTTTTTCTCCAGTATGTTGTGAGGAGATGCTTAGGAAGTTATTTTCTGCTGTTGTGATAACTAATGCCTTGCCTAGCCCTCTCGGTTATATCAGTTGGAGCCTTAGTCCCTCGATTTAAAGGTGCTGCGATCGCGAATTGNTCCGTGCCAAAGGCTTCACGGGCCGGCTCTGTTTTTTCTCCAGTATGTTGTGAGGAGATGCTTAGGAAGTTATTTTCTGCTGTTGTGATAACTAATGCCTTGCCTAGCCCTCTCGGTTATATCAGTTGGAGCCTTAGTCCCTCGATTTAAAGGTGCTGTGATCGCGAATTGCTGGCAACTAGAACAGCGATGGTGTTCCTGGATGTCCAGCGCAGGAGATGGGGGGAGTTACTGTACTGTAAAGTCTCTCCCTCTCCATAGTCGCTCGGCTCCTTGCTTATCTACAGTATTTGCTGCGCTCTTGCTAAAGGGTCAGCATGGATTTCTAAGGCATTTGTGCAAGCGTTTCTCTCTTTATGCTTCCTTTCTGTATTTAGTATATTCTGTATATAATATAATATTCTATATATTCTGTATATAATAAGCCTTGCGGGCCAGTGGATTTGTGCTGGCCGGATTACAGGCAGGCCGGTGTGACTGGTCAACAAATGCCTTTCTTACGCTCGAGATATTTCTTTTTTTCCAGTGACGCCCTTCATTCCAGGAAGAGGCTGTTTGTCCATTTATCTCCAGCCCACCGGGGAACACCCCACTCCTTTTTCACAAGGAGCCCTCGAGAGAAGCGAGTTCCCATAGCGGTTTCGGGTGCTTTCCTGAGCTCGTCTGCGTTCAGCTGAGCAACAGCTTTCAGTCGCCGTTTCTGCTCTCTGCAGGACCTCTTGTCTAGTCGGTCATTCATTATGCTGCTTTCAGTGATCTAACTCAGCACATAACGGCAATTTGGATCATTCACCTTCCAGCTTATCCTTGGCGTTCTGCTGATTCTGGTGGTCTGCATTTTGCTGTCCTTATTTCTCAATGTCACTGGCCTTTAGTGCCTCCCCTGCGAGAGCAGGAGCTGTAGTAAATGATCTGGGGACGTCTTGTGCCATTTCACAAGCCAGTTTTTTAAGTTCCATAGTCTGAGGAACAATCTCCCGCACAAGTTTGGTTCACAGGCGAACAGTTTCTTGTCTCTCTAGGCAAAAATCAGAATATTCTGTATCTGATATATACCATGACAGAGAGGAGTTGCTTTCCATCCAGTGTTACTGAAACAAAAAAAACCCCAAAAACCACCCCAAAACAACATATGAAGTGAAGTCTCCAGATTTCCTCTGTGTTCATTTCCGATGTTAGCTGTTTGCTGTCACTGTTCGAACGACCTCTGCTTCACCGGACTTAACGCTGTCTTTTTCTGCCTCTTCATTAAAGGTTACACAACAAGCTCACAGCTCAAGTTCAAACGCAGCAGTCTGGCCACACGCCTGCAACAAAGCATTCAAGAATCAAAGCTGATATCCAAAAATCAATGGTAAGAGTCGCAGAGGAACCACGGGTTCAGTCATCTCACAGGCCCAAGACGGCAGTTTGCTTTTGAGAGCAAAACCTGGAAGCGCCCAATGACCACGGAGCTGCTGCCTGGCCCGAAGCCTGCTGCGCAGCGCTCCCCACCCAGACCGATCTCAGCGTCGCTCCTAACTTACACCAGCATCTGCCTTTTATGAAATACCTTTCGTTGAGCCTCATTAAGCTCCTGTTTGCTTTCGAGTTTTGCTGCTGTGTTGCAAATAAGCAGCAAGACAGAGGCAGATTTATGTGCAGGGCAGGCACCAAATCAGATACTTGGTCCAAGTGCAGCCAGAACAATAAACTTGTTAGAAGCGGCATATGAAGGGGAAGCAAAACATTCATTGAGAAGTTGAATACTGTTGAAGAGAGCGCTACTCTAGAGAAGAACGAGTTAAAATCATGCTGAACTAGATTTCTCTGGACTTCCAGAAACTGCTGTCTCTGGGTGTCAGAAGTGCCATCAGCTACCTGCATGTCAGCACAGAACGTACGGCTCTCCCCGCCACGCAACCGTGCCAAATCTGTAGGCTTTTATCAGTAAGTCCTTAGTACATTATCACCTACACACAACTTGCAAGACTGTATACATACAGCCCAAGGAGACAAAGTCTCATAGTAGCTCTTTATTTTGTGTCAAAGAGTTGCTGCAAAAGCGAAGAAAGCTGCATGCAATACTGTTGTATCTATTAGCATCTGTAAATAAACTATTAAAGCATTGTGAGAATTGAAAAGTGATCTCGCAACAAATATTTCAATAGGAAGAGTAACATCCAGATGGCCCAGACTGAACCAGGTTCCCTTGGCTATTAGAGCAGGCTGGAACGGAAAAATAAAATGATGGTGATGGAGCATGAGCAAGTGCTGTAAGAGGGAAAAAAATGGGAAATTTTTAAGAAAATGCATCTAGGGATTCTGAAAAGAGCTCAGGAGGGACAGTTTGTACTGCAACCCAACAGCCTGGCAGCACCAGCCAGCCCATCTCTCTGAACACAATGGAAACCACAGTCTGCCGAGAGCTGGTTATTAGACTTGCTGTTCCCAAATGACTCGGCTAAACAGCACCTCAGTGAGACACCTGCCTTCCAAATCACAAGTAGTGTTTAACACAAATACTTTCAATGAGCTTGTTTCAATTCATTTGACTATGCCACAATTCTAAGGCATTTTAAGCGTTTGCAAAGGCGAATGATTCGCATAATGGGAAATCTCTACATCAAGAAAAAAACTTTCAGAAAGATAAGGAGATACCAAAGAACACATGTAAACACCTTTGCACAGTCCCATAGACTCAGGAATCGTCTCCAGACGAGGTGAGGCTCAGAGGGTTCCCGTCAGTTCTGGTTCTGCACAAATCTGGATCAATCCCCAGAGCTGTGAATCACGCAATCGCTAAACCCAAGTTTGGCGTACGGATGAAGAACAAAGAAGTGCTGCTGCAAGTAAAACGCAGAAGATGCTCTACACTAACAGGAGCATGGGCAGTTCCCCCTGAGCATGAGGAAGAACTTCTTTGCCGTGAGGGTGCCCGAGCCCTGGCCCAGGCTGCCCAGAGAGGCTGTGGGGTCTCCTTCTGCGGAGAGATTCAACCCTGCCTGGACGCGTCCCTGTGCCCCCTGCGCCATCGCAGGACGCTGTCACGTATGCATCTTCCTGAAATTTCATTCTCTCTACCTACGGGAAATTGTTCAAACCAATAGGATGCAAAGGCTGGTAAGCTCCCTGGCGCATTAGAAACGGCATGCTCAGACTTCTTACTGAGAGGAAGCGTCGACTGCGTGAACAGATAGGTACTTGGCTCACGTTTCAGTTGAGAAAGGTGCACCGCTTCCGAGGTGCTGCTTTTTCATTGCGTGGTTTGTGAACTTGGAGCCACACTGTCCAGAGCAGATGCGATTAGAAAGGGTTTGTCAATAAACCCTGCACTTAACATGCACAACTCTGTGCAGAAATTTATTCGCTCACATAGGCAAAAACCAGTCCCTCCTTTGTAAACATACAGAAGCATTCAACAAGGAACAGGCAACGGGAAGAGTTAAAATCTTTCAACTGCCTGTTCTGACAACAGAGACAATATTTTTGTGCCCCCAAGATAAGGCTGGAAGATGCATTGCATAAGACAGAAGAAGAAAGGCTTGAAGATGCATTGCATGAGACAGAAAGAGAAACTGGCTCAATGTCTCCTTTACCCAGAACCTCATTAGAAAACGAGAAGAGGTTACTCCACTTTTCTGTCCTGCTCCTTCTGTTTGGTCTCCATTCGAGCCCTGCTTCTCAGCAAATCTTTCTGTTTAAACTGGCATTTATCAGCTGTAATTAAGGAAACGATAAGATGAAAAAAAAGGAAAAACGTCTAAAAGACATCTTTAGTGCTTTCTTTCCATTTCTCAGCTGCTTCTGGCATTTATGAGGAGAACAGAAGTCGGGGTTTTGGTCTTTTGTATTTGAAAGATGCATTCTTTACTGACCAAAGACAGAGCTCACAGTGCCATTAAAGCAAATACTTTACAGAAGCAATCCATGGGCAGGGACCAACCACAGACCGTTCACTGAATAAAAATTTAAAACTCGGATCTCACCAGTAAATCACTAATAGGCAAATTGTCAAAATTCCGTACTTTGGGTTGTTGGGGTTTTTTTTCCTTGCAAAAGGTTTGCCCAGCTCTATTTTAGAACCAGATCTGTCGGCAACTCCCTGGGGTATTTCTGTTTCTTTGGAGTTGCAATGGGAAACATCAACATGTGGAGAAAACTTCAATATACTGCTTATTATACACAACCCCCAAGTATAATGAGCACGCAGTTCCTGCTGTTCGGGCAAACTGCCTATAAACCGGCAAGCAATTTGTCGGACTGTTAAAAGACAAAGATGTCAAGCTGATCAAAGCTCCTCTGTTAAGCTTATAAATACCCGTTACTCTAAGCAATCAGAAAAATACTGGGAATGGATATGTAATATGGCAGAAAGACCCCTGTAAGCCAGGCTGCCCCCCAACCAAAAAAAATTCAAATGAACATACTCGCAAATGTTCTGCTGCTTGCCCAGAAATAAGAGTCAAGCAAAGGGACCCTCAACATAAACTACCACCAAGGGCCACTGTGACGCAGAATCTTTTTCTTGCAGTACACCACACTATTTAGTCAGACAAATATGCTTAATTAGTTGTGTCGGGGAGAAAACAATAGCTTTGTTTCTTACTTATTTTCTGAAACGGTGTTATTGTGGCCATATTTTATTTTGTAGAAATTTCCTTTTGTATGTGCATTTTAGGTCTGGTTCTCAGAAGGCAGTAGTCGATGCACTAATTACAACGCAACTTACAAAAATATCACCAGCTGAGTGTCTTTTACACAATTTCTAAGCACACTGAAATACAGAAGTACTTTAGGAAAACCAATTTAATTTCTAAAGGTGTCCCTGCTTTTACTTATATTGACTCGGAAGCAAAAAAGATTTTGCAAAAAAGTTTTTTGCATACAACCATTGGCACCAGGAGTCTGCCCAAACCAAGTTATGATGTTCAATGTACCATTGTCTTCCCGTTCACCCAAGCGTGCTGTGATCTGATGCCATTTCCTTACTATCATTTAAAAGGGTCGGTGATGCAGCATGAGTGGGCATTGAGTCAGACCCACAAAGATCATCCCTAGGTGAACGAAATGGCTTCAAGGCTTTTAAAAATTATCTCAAGAGATGGAGTGTAGAAAGGATCAAAGCACAACTGCTTTCTATAAAGGTCAACACTGACCTTTGCAGAGCTGCACAAAAGGGAAGAAGAAAGGCAAGGCACACAGAGGCAAGATGGTAGGCTCCACATGATAAAAGAAAAGCAGAAGAGGCTTGACTGCACGGTTTTCCTGTGCTGCCACAAGCTACAGCTCTAATAAAAGCTGAGAATTTATGCAAAAGTTGATTTTAACCATCTTTTTTAAAGCTTGTTTTGAACAGACTTCTATGAATAGGACCTAAGTGCTACTGGGTACCGGAGGGGAGGTGGGGAGGGGAGGTAAAGATGGAAAGGAGAAAGCAGAAATCAGAAAATGGGGACCACAAGGGGAAATTCGTACCTACCAGGAAAAGTCTGCAGGACACATTTAAGAGACCCAAAGGGAAAGTAACGCAAAGGTTTCAGAGCTTGGGCAGATACGTACCATCCTCGGGACACTTGCTTGAAGCCACTTGGGTCGTTTAGTATTGCGATTGTCGCGTAGCACATTCTTCCTCCTCAGCTTTTTCCTCCACTGGTTGTTACCCTCCCTACAGTGTAATTAAAGAAGTCTCATAATTACTGGTGCCAAGTAAGGCATCTCATTAATCATCACCAACACTATGACAGAAACAAGGAAGGAAAGTGCTGTAATCACATGCATACTGGGACAGCCTGATTTTTGTCTCTCCCTCCCACGGCACTGGCAATTGCTCCAGTGAGCAATGGAAGCACAAAAATAAGTGGGTTTAAGGTGACTTTGGCTCCACATAGGCTGAAAAAAGAAGAAAGTTCCTGACAGGAAAGGAAGAGAGTTTCTGGAAGAGCTCCCCCTACTAGTGGGAAGGAAAAGCAGAACTAGCTCATGTCACACTTGATACACTGAAAATGGAGCACATACATTAATTCAGGATTTGGCTTTCAGTCCAGTGATCTTACAACACAACTGGAAGTCAGGATCTAGCACCTTGCCCTGGACAGTCAGCAAGGCGAACACTAGCCAGCGCTGCACTACGTGCCCACCGAATAGCTCTCGACAAATGCTAAACCCCAGCTAAATTCAGGGCAGGACTGCACAGACCTTCTCTTGCCTAGAGAAGGGATGATACAAAAGGAGCAGTGGGTTTTCCACTCATTAAGAGGTTTCCGGTGTGATATTGCCAAGAAGGCTATGGCAAGAGAGATGGGACCTGGACAGCGTTACACTCGCCACAATGCAGCACGCAGCCAGCCAGCAAGTGCTTCACTCCCATGACATCCCAGAGAGTCCCTCAGTGGTCCTGAGCTTCATTTCTTCCATCTTCTCTTGATCTGCAGTTGGTAAGTGCTACCTCAGGATGCTCCTTACTGTATCTTCTGTAGATCAGTCTGGTTCCAGACTGGCACTGGGCTCTCGACAAGTAGAATGACTTCAAAATCCAGCAGGTAGGAAGTTTTCTGAGGTTTGTTCCCCGAAACAGGCGTGCCTGTTTTTTCGCTCTCCCTTAAGCCCACTAAGTGACTATACACACGCAGCAATTATATCCAGCAAGTGAGACACTCCAATTTGCTTTGAATTTAGCCTGGGCAGGCAGTTATCCAGACTACATCAGTCAAAGTAATGACAGCAAAGGAGATTAAAAAAGAAAGCGTGAGGAGGAGGATGACGCTCCAGGAGATGAAAATTGAGGAACTATGAGAACGTTCATTGAGTTTGACAATTTCAGGCTGAAAGGCTTCTGTCCTAGCAGGTATTTTATCTCCCACTTAACCCTTCACGTCTCGTCTTCCCACCCAGTCCCTCACCAACCATTGGGAGCTCCCGAGGAACCCCAATACAGCTCTGTACAACACGCTATCGCCTGCCCTGTGAGTCATTCCAGGTGAGCGATTGCTGGTGACCTAAGCAGGGGAAATCCACCTTCCTCCAACTGCCTGGTGCATCGCAAGAGTCCTAAAGCCACATTGACCCAGGCCCCAGCCACGCTTCTCCTAAAAGCGTAGCCTAAGGTGGACCAATCAAGCACTAGCGACTGAGTATCAAAACCCTGGTGGAGCCAGGCATGCAGTTGTGTGGGGAGGATGTTTCTGCTTGGTCTGAGGTCTTCTCGCTGTGCTGGCCTTAATTACGACTGTGATTAGAGGCGTCTCTCTGAGAGGTGGGTCCCACATGGTATGATGACCCTTGAAGGGTTAAGGGAAGAGGGAACTTAAGTTCTTCCCTGGCTGCTGACTTCTTTTCTTGCTGCTCCTGCCTTGCTCTTGGCCCTGCCTGGTCTGGTCTTTCTTGGTTTCGCTGTTTTGCTCAATTCTTTCTCACCTGCTGCTGATGCCTGATAACTGTCTTAATCAAATTAACTGAAGCAGTGTTTGGGGTAGCCTTTCCTGTGGTCGTAGAGATTTTCTTTCCTCTTCCATACCTAAGGAGACTGCCAGAGTTAGTTTCCATTGCCTCTCACGCATAACCTTCCTCTTCTCTCTATTCTTTTGATGCATTGCTAAACTGCTCTGTAGCTGGATGTCTTCAAAAGCAGAATACTTCAGATTGTACCGATGAACTCCAAAAGCATCTGGGGTAGGATCTGATAAATACAATGATTAGCAATTCTAATATATTCTGGAACAGTCAGTTCGGTACACCCACCACGCGGCTATATCCGACACATACATCAACAAGTCAGCTGGAGGGGCTGGCATTTACAGCAAATCACTCGAGTCTGTACCTCTTGATTTCTCTGCTGCTCCTTCAGTGCTGCAGAAGCACAGAGGTTTCAAGGTGACAGGGAGCTGAGGTGCTCTGAGCTGTGCACTGACTTTAATTACTAAGTAAATTGCAGAAATAATACAGAGAAATGAAAGCTGACTTTCATCTTTATGAGTGCAGAAGAGCCCTAATTAGATGGGTTAAATCACGTTCCAGTCTGTGGAGGAAAGGAGCACTCCTCTGTTATTCTTGCACATGCAACCTGGGCCTTCATCCCAGCTCTTACCGGGTGTTATTAAGTTGGACTACTCGTACAGTGAAGTTTCAGGATTATTCCCTTACCCAGCCGTTGGGTTCATACGGAGAAGTCCAGAGAGCTGCTGATTTGAGCGGCAGAGGTGATCTGTCCCGAAGAAGTGTTGCAAATGAGGAAAATAAGTTGAATGCAGGCACAGCATCCTCCACCACAAAGGAAGTCTCAGCAATTTCCGCGCGCTGATGATCGTTGACGAAAAATCTCAGATCCCAGATAAACCTTGGAAATCAATCTGTACACAGAAGTTATTTAGGGCTGATGCAGCACTGCCAGAATTCGGTGGCAAGCATCTTCCTCCACACGTGGTCTGTGGATCGGGTGCTCTGTGCTAGACTTTTAATCTGCGATACAGCACAGTAACTTTATAATCCAGGAGACTGTGATGTTAAAGTTTGAAGTAACTTAATTATCCGAAGGACCCTTCTAGCTTTATGTTGTTATCATCCTTTCCATGCAGGGACAATGGACCTTCCAAACAAGCTTTTGTGACCTAGGAGTGGTTCTGATTTGAGCCAGCTTTAACACATAATTGTTAAATTGAGCAGGCAGTTGACTTACTGCATTCAGGATTGGCTTCTCTACATCAATTATTTTAAAGATCACTATCTCCAAATTCCCCTTCCATAGCTACCTCTTTAATATGATTCTCCTGCAGAAAAAAAAACCCCAAGCGTCAGCAAATGGAATCTGGCAAGAAATGAATCAAATAAACTTAAAATAGTGTCATGGTGCCTATATTAAATTTCATTTGACTGAAGCTGTGCATCTGAGAACCCTACTGTTTGTAGCTCAAAGATAAAAGAATTGATGACATCAGCGATTTACCTCATTATATCACCGTAGGATGACAAATAATATTTTCTCCAAGTCCTTCTGAGTTCATCTGAAGTGGTTTTAAAGATTGCATACAGTGTATTTGTACTTAAATTATTCTACTTTCAGAATCTCGGAGAGCTGAGACAGCAGGAGATAATTTGTAGGACAGCTTGAGACGCTTTTGTAACAGTTTCAATATTGCTGCAATTGTCTTCTTGCTTCCTACAAGGCACAGAACTTACGTTGCATTTGAAGCCCTCTTACTGAGCGTGCTCATCCTCCTCCTCCTTGGGCTGGAGCTTTTTTTAAGAGGGAAAGCTTCCCCTGAACGCTGGGAGGGTTTTGTCATTGGTCTCAGCGACAGCAGCACCAGGAGTACAAATCTTGTTTTCCCTCACCAGGCCTGTTTATCATCTACTTCTTAACCAAACCCAGTTCAGTTGTCTGTTTGAGTTTTGTTTGTTTCTGTTCAGCCAGACCTCACCTTGTCCCCTTTTTATTGGTTTTCCTTTAAAGACATGCCCGCTTTTGACACAGGACACAGGTGGGCTCGTACTCTACGCCGGTGTCTGAGTTCCAGCCACGGACCACGGCGGGACGGACGCAAGACTGAGTGCTGCTAGCCTGTACCTTCAAGGGATTCGTGGTAAGGATCATTGCTGTGGAACCAGCTGTTACAAAAATCAGGCTGAGGAGAAAAAGGGGGTGGATAAAAGGGCGCCCATGCTAAGGGTGCGCCATCTCTTCATACGCTGTTGCAGTTTCCCTCATCCAAATCACGTCAGACTGCAGCAGATTGCATTGCAACTGTAACGAAACCTAGCTGTGAGATCCAGCCCCACAGTGAACCGTAAAACCTCGGAGTTTGCTGAAAATTGCCCAGAAACTTAAATCCGTCGCAGAAATTCCTCCCAGTTAAATGTTACGTGACCAATGCACGTAACCGTACAATGTGTTCGACTAAATCATTATCTCAAATTACCAGGATTTGTTCATTTAAATTACTACTTTCAAATGCTCAAATTGTCTTTTTTTTCCCCCAAGTTCTCGCCGTTGCAAAGCTGAAAGCCTTTGATTGCTTAAGGAAGGAACGCATTAAAAGTAATATTAACCCTGGTCCTTTCCTCTTTCCTCCAAGTCTCTTGAACTTTTTCTCGGGTGAAGGGATGAGCTGGGCTGCAAGAATGAGCAAGTTTAAGAGAAGGGCGGCTGTTTTTGAAAGGAGTTTCTTTCTTTTTCTCTCTAGGCTGGCCCAAATCTCCTGCTTGCCACAGGAGACACAAGCAAACCTTTCCCTGTTCCCGAGGTCAAGGAGTAAAGGACCCTTGGGTGTCGCAGAGCTGAGTCTTTTTACAGTGGGCAGTTTTCCACGTTTTTTAGCAAATGGTGAGAACTTTCTCAGGTCAGAGGTGGTTCCATCTGTCTGTACTGAGATGCCCCAAAGTGGAGTCCTTGTCCCTGTCCTCAAACCTCTCTTCATCTCCTTTTCCCCCCACCATTAAGACAGGATACTTCCTCTTATTTCCATCGTAGACCGGTGGTTATCTTGCTTCGCTGCACTCCAGCCTTCGAGGGTGGGAAGGAGGCTTGTTCTTCACTACAACACACAGGGTGAGCACATTCACAGTAGCGGTGTGGTCTTGGTCTAGAGAGGATGCTAACTCCAGGAGGATCCCCCATGATGTTAACTGGAATAATTTAGGAATCAGCAGCTTCCTCGAACCGGAAGGTTTTTTTTTTTCCAAACAGATGCACTATGTTCCTTCACAGCCTGCAAATCATACTTTACTAAATTTGTAACAGTGGCCATCACTGCTTGGTTTCTGGGAATTAATTTCTAAAAATTTTCCAGTGTTCTTATTAGATATATCCCGTTAGGTGTCCCTTTACCCGAATCAAATCATACTTTCCTCAGAGCAGGATGGCAACGAGAAAAGCACACCAGAGGCTGTAACACTTCTACAAGATTAATGTGCTAATGTAACTATTTCAGTCTTTAAACGTGGGGTTTTTTTCTCTCTTTAGTCTAAACAATTTGGTATTTCTTGAAATATGAAACAGCCTGCATTTCTAACAATGTGCAGTACAAAGAGCTTTTAGATTCTCTTTTCAAGCAAAACTAAAGCGTGGAAGTGGCAGCTTCATGTTGCTCAGACACTTTCATTTCTGTTAAAAGGAACTGGCAGTTTGTTTTCCTTAGCAAGCTGCAAACTCTTTTTATCGAGCTTGCACACTAGCAGTGAAAGCCTGGGAGAAAAATCTCAAGCCATTTATGAAAGCGGCTTTCAATTTTTGACAAAAATGTAAAGGAGAGCATCAAAACAGAGAGTTACACTCTCTTGGAGTGAAAATGGAAGCGTTCTTATAAGACAATGGTAAAAATTGAATGTTTTCTGCCACAAAAACCCACTGCTTACTAGTGAAAAGTGTGAAATACAGCGCTAGAGAAGATTCACTGCCACTCAAAAAAAAGCCAGTATTTACGTATTAAGCGAAAAATTACTAGTTTTCTCAGAAATCCCATCTGTGTAGTTTAGTTTCCATCATTTAAGAGGCATAAATAAATGCACATACAACCCTGTACATATGTTTATACATAAACATATGCACATAATTTCTGTGGAGAAAATGAGTTTTGTGTTCTTCCTATTAACTTGAACTATATTCACTTGCGTTACTGTTCTATTACTGCTTCCCAAACTACACATTTCTCACTTCCGTAACTTAACTTAGTGTGGAGTTAAATTTCTTTAGCCTACATTTTTTCTAGTAAGTCGGGCTATTTTTCCATAAAATGGAACTCTTTCATTAAGTAGATAAAATGTGTTTTCACCCATTGATCGTTGGATTAAGCCCTGACTAGTGCCAGGAAGCAAAGACCTCCCTTAAGTACAATGCTTTTACTTGACTGGTACAGACTCTTTTTTAATCCAGAGAAAATTAGTTTCATTAATTAATGTGGAAACATGGAATATAAATCTGAACAAAAAGGTTTCAAAAAAATGACCAGCTTTAAATAAAGGGGAAAAAATGAATGGATTTTCCAAAATGTTCTTTTTGCTTTTGACGTGGTGCCTTGGACCTACCCAAGCAGAGATCAGTGCAGGAGCGTGGCTGTGCAAAAAGTCACAGCTTTTTGATGAGCAAGATTAAATGGATTGCTGGATTGAAATTGTCCCATCTGGGAGCTGAAAATGTCTGAAACGAAAAAATAACCTAACAGGAATGTACGATTATCTCAACAAAGACAGTCAGGGCCATATGAAAGAAATCTCTGTCTATGAATGTAACTTCAGCCCTCTGAAAGACTGAGATTAAGTCTAAATTAGTTGTTTAGTCTCTGTTTACAGTTAATAGATGGAGATCACATCTACCGGAGTTCGACTCATCTTACTCCATCGATCTGGAGGATCGCTTTAATGTCAGTTGTCTAACTTGCGAAATAAATGTAGCGAAAGGAGTGCAACTATCTAACTACCTAACTCTAAAATGAGAATGTTTGTCCTTTTAAATGTCTTCTAGCTTGGGTTTAATAAATTAAAAGAATCAGTAGGAAAGCTTGTCCAAGTCATTCAAGATGCCAGACCAGATTATGGCAATTGTTGTTTCTTCCAATTCAACACGTATCAAGAGAAGTCATCGTTTATAAATGAAAATTTGTCATCCCATTTGTAATATATCCATGCAATCTCATCAGAAGTGCCTTTGGCACTGAGAACTACCTCCATGTATAGTTCTAAATTACAAAGGTTTGATCCTTCGACAGCAAGAATCAACAGATCTTCTGTATCTCTGCTGTGGACTGTGTGGGTCACTAAGGCGTCTCTCCGTCCCTTCCCCACACTCTGCGTAATTTCAGCTTTGTGCCATGGTGCGTTGAAAATGCCTGAAGACAGCCAGCATGCCAGCAAGGAGATATACGGTGAAGTGCCACTAAAGGGCAAAAGCTGGTGCGGTCACAGGGCTGCAAACCTGCCATGAACATCCAGCACATCCAGAAGCAGACGACAGGGGAGATGGATGGCAGGGGAGCAAGCCTGAATTGTCTTGGGTTGTGGCTCCTTAGCTCATTGCCTTCCACCGGCTGAGTGCTGTTCATGAGCCACCTACGTGGTCTTCAACACCCCACATGGGATGCCAGATGTCTTCCTTTTACCTCGAGGAAGGTGGACTGTGTCCTGCTGTGCCGCCGAGGCCAGTAAAGACCTCGAGTGTGATCAGCCATGACGATTCAGCAAACCTCAGTGAATGACTGACAACCATACTGAGTTTGCCCAGTAGTTCCAAAGCCTTCAGACTACTTGACCGAGCGGCACAAATTCTTGTGGCTGTTCTTCCTTCTCTTCTTTTCCCCTAGAAATGCCATGCATCTTCACATTTGCGGAGTGACCTGTGGGCAAAAACTCACCATGCATCAGCTGAGCTGTGATAATTTTCTACATGCACCCCATTAGCCTGCAGCAAATGCAAGATAAATGGGCTAGCTTAGCCCTCCTTCCCGAGCTCACAGCAGAACTGTTAGTGCGTGTGAGGCTGTGCAGAGTATCTCCTGACAGGAAAATGTGGCAGCTCTGTGACAGTTTTGCATAAACAAATCCCTCAGTGAAAGCACGCATCACATTTTGAGGACAGTTTGGTGCACTGTGCTATTAATGCCACTAAATCCAGGCATATTTTCCGTTTCTGTATGTGAGACAGGTAAATGTTCAATTATTAAAATGTCAGAACTGTGGGTGCTTGACCACATGGAGTGGATGATCGCAGAGGCGTCAGCTCTGCAGCATTCTGAGCCCAGTATCTTTCAAGCCCACAGAGGTGAAACCGTGTTTTTCAGATTTCTCTGTCACATCGTCAACAGCATTTGTATATGTAGCCAATTTAAAAATCTGCAGCCTAATCTTTACAGGGAGAGTATCTTTTTACATTGCCAAGTCTTTTGTGCACAAGTTGGTTTTGTTTAATCTTCAGGCTGACCTTCCAATCTAAAGCAGTCTTGCATTAACTTTCCAAAGGTCATACCTGCAGAATGCCGAGTCAGTGGATCTTGCAGAGTATCAGTATATTTTTTATTGAATTCTAGGCCCTGATTATACTCAGTTTGTTCTGCATGAGATCAACAAGGCAGGTGGAAAATCATCCTCACCGGGCAGCTGACGATTCTCCACAAATACTATAAACAGGAATGACAGCTGCATATGGATTTTCACTCGCCAGTGAGGAGAAGGGACACGCAGTGTGGGTCAATACAACCGATTGGCACTCTGTTAAATTAACTGTATCATCCAAGTGGCCATCTATGCTTCTCGGTGGCCAGTGGGCAGGGTGGCACCTCCTGGGCATGGTCTGCACCTTAGGAGGGAACGGATCTCCCTCCATCTATTACAGAGAGACCAGATACCTTTTTGAAGACTTACAATTGCACATGCAAATTGAAGGGGTATGATACCTACCTTCTGGGGCCTGGGGTTTTTTTCCTCTCTGTCTTACTCTGCACACCCTTTGTGGGGCAACTGCAAAAGCCTTACATGAAGCAGCTCCTCTGGCTTGATCTGGGAGCAGACAGAGTACCGAGACTGCACAAGATGAAGGGAAGGGAACAAAACACCTTTCCTGCCTCCAATCTCTTGCTGTCATGGCAAGGCAGTAGCAAAAGTCTTTTGTGTCCTGACAGATCCCTTTCGGACTCTGAAGTAGGATTCGGGACTCTCACCGGCATCAACCGCCAAAATAATTGTGGTGTGGACATCAAACAAAAATGCAGATGCATCTAGATGCTCAAGACTTCCTGCGGAAGGCTTTCCAGGAGTCTCTAATGTGGAATAAGAAATAGTTCAGTTCAGTCTCATGTGCGCTGAAGGCTTCTGGAGCCAATTCTGGTCTTCATGGTGCCTGCCTATTACGGCTGCGAATCTCCAAGTGATTGAATGTACCAGGGGCTACACCATTACAATTTATACCACCATATATACCGCTCAGTGCGGCTTAACCACAACGGTTCTATCATCTTGACTTACTTTGTAAACCATACAAGTGATATGCAGCTTTCCACACCAGATCGTTGTGGCACTCATCACCCACCGTGCAATAAAGTCTTGCTATTCCAGACCAGCTATTCTGTTCTGGGGTTTACTGGTATATAGCTGAAGTACCTCTACAAGGGATCACTCTACCCTTATGTATTATCATGTCCCTCATCTCACCGATGTCTGTGCCTATGTAACTGGAAATAGGCACATCATTTCCATCTATATAATGTCTAAGGCATGTAATAGAAACAAATTGTTGGGAATGATGAGACAATTGCTCTGGCTCCTGATACCAATACAAAAAGTAAAGAATTCAGACTTTCATCATTTGGCATGCTCAAGATACACTTTAGAGGATCACACAACTAAATTGTCTTCACTCAGTCTGCATCAGGTAGCTGCATCGGTCCACAGCAGCTAGAGATGGACCTGCACGTTCTCTAAAATACAGTGTTAGCTTGATTCCTACAGCAGCGTCAATCAGGTGTGAATCCAGAGCAGAGCAGGCTTGCGCTGCTGTAGTGAACGGCTATACAGGTGTGCATCTTACCCTTCTGCCGGTCACGCGCTGGGATAAATCTTCGGTTTCAAAGTCTGGCCCAGCACTCATTAAGTTATCAGAGAAGAGGAAACAGGGTATTTCTCAAAACAAGATTAAATCCAGCATCTGAAAAATAAGATATTTTGAGCCTTTCATTACACTATGCAAGGCATTTTACAGTACTTTTCAGTATTACACATAGTTTTTTACAATCTTTGATATGGTGAGACTCTGGCGCTGTTTCCATAAACTAAGGACAGGGAAGCAGCATTAATCTCATGTTCCTCTTCTTTTCAGAGAAAGCGTAAGGTCATTTTTGTCTCCACAATTCTCGCAGAGCAGAACTGCAAAGAGAAGCCAATTCTAATAACACTTTATAGAGGTAATAGAAGAGGAAGAAAAAGGGAAGAAGAGAAAGTAGAGAACAGCAAAGAAAATTATATGATACGTAGCCTTATCTGGTGAAACCCAGCAATTGGAGGAATTTTCCACTCTCTTTTATTAAGCACTTTTTAAATAAAACAACACCAATAAACCCCACACAAATCATCAACATGACACCGACCACTATACCGTTATGGCCCAAATTAAACAGTCTAGAAGGTTACCCTTTGACTTTGGTTTTGGGATAATGCGGGAAGGTTGGCCCCTATACAGAGACACGATGCTCACAAATCTTCCACGGATTCTGTCCCTGTTGTATGAATTTAAGACAATTAAATTGTTCTGTGTATTTGCTGACCTTAAAAGGGGATTTTGATGCAAATTCTGTCCTACTCTTCAGCATGTGAAGAAGTCCACAGTTGGTCAAATGTTAGAGCAGCTAGGCTGTATCTAGGGTGATTTCATCTAGATGGCCTGGTACCGAATAAGATAATCCTTGGAAACAGGGTTTCTGATCTAAAGCCGTTTGGCAGGTTTTGAGTCGGTATTAACAGGCCTTGGGCTTGGTCCCTGTGGCCTCCAGCATTTCTGCAGTGCTGTAGGAAAGGAAAACGGAAAAGGCCCAAGAATTGTGCCGGCTAAGAAAAAAGTTGAAAACACAGATTGTATAGGTGGAATAAAGCAGAGCTGGGCTAGTAGACGTGCAGTTGAGGGTAATTACTTGTTCTCTAGGTGCATCACTCCCACAGGCTCTCATCTTTGCCTAACAGCAGAGGATATAAGGCTTGGATATAAGGATATAAGGCTTGGAAAAGCCCTTCTGCTTCCCTGAAAACTTGCCTACACTTCCTGCAGACGCAGCTGGTGGCAGCGAAGGAGCAGAGCAGGACCCCCGCTGGGCCGCGCACTCCTCGCGTCGCTCCCACCCTACCTCTCCTGAAGGAGCAAAACAAGGGGGCTATGGGCAAGCAGAGAGAAGTGCCATGAGTGATGTCCTGAGAGCCTCCCCGGGACAGGGAGCGACCACAGCAGTCTCAAGTGCTGTTGAGGCCACGACAGCTTACAGCATTGCAAGAGGTTTGCTGCCTCGGTTTTCTTAGCAGCAAAGCTTATGCTAATTTGCAGCTCGTATGGGACAACACTTGCTCTCCAGTTTGGAGCACCTGCAACTCCCTCTCAGAGGAATGGGAGTGGGGACAGAGCTGAGGGCAGCAGAGACATGCCGTTCTGGCTACAGGACAATGTAAAAACCAGAAAAGTAGCTCCAAATTCCCTTAAGAAACACCTACCAATTCACCTCTTCCACGTGTCATTCTCCCTGCCCCGACCACGGGACTGAGTTTTTCTTTTTCTGGTGACTTTGCTCTTCCAAGCCAGAGGGTCATGTTGACCTTTATTTCTGTATTCAGTTTCTATAACGAACACACTTTAAGCACATGCACGCACGGAGAAAATTCAGTGCAGCCTATGCTGCTGTGTTTATATTTAGACGTCCCAGAGGCACAAGGCAGGTTGCTGATTTTGTGTGAAAATTCTCTTTCCAGACAAATGTATCTACATCTGTTGCACCGCGAATGATTAAAACCACAATCCTGCCAAGCGATAGCTACCCCTGCCTATTTACGGGGGCTCGCACAAAGCCGCAGCTTGTAACGGTGATTGTAGTCCACTCAAGGGAAACAGCCTTTGTGCTTTCCATTTGCTTTCTCAATGAGGGGAAGTTGTAAGAAAAAAAGGAACGCAGGCAGTGTTCCCTGCGACTTCTTCGTTTGTTATGGAATGTATGTCTTTAGCCAGCACGGGGAGAGCCGAATAGCATGAAAAACCTGCGCGAGAGCATAAAAGCAAAGGGTTTCTAGGACTGCTCTTTCAACATGAAAGCAGAAACTTTAAGGAAGAGTTTCCTTAGGAAAAATATTCTCCATTGCAGTGCCTGAGAGCTGGCAAAGCTGGTTATAGCTCCCTGACTCTGCTTTCTTCAGGCCAAAGTTGAGGGGTATCAGGCATCACAAGCTGTTGGTACCACTTTTCTTCCGTTTTTTCTGCTTATGAGCACATGAGGTTTCAGTGACATCTTAGATTTAAAAAAGAAAAAAAAAAACCCTAATTCTTAATTTTTTTAATGGTCATTTGGATTTAAGGAGTAGGAACTGAAAATCTGACGGAAAACCTGAATACAATGTCCCTTGTCCTATGGATTCAGATGCAAAACTCCCATGCATCTATTAGATTACAGCCCCGGCCAGGTCTGCAAACTGAGTTTAACAGCATGCGAGGACGAGTGTGCTTTAGTCTGGTGTCACGGGGACAAATCCCATCCAGTTACACACTCAGGAAAATCAAGTACATTTATAGGCGTTTCAGTGGAAAAAGGTGCATAGACTTCTGCATAGGACCACGTGAATTCGCGCTCACAATGCAATTCATCTCGCCTAATTTTGCAACCCCAAAGCCAGCGCTTCCCCTAGATGTTCACCTTGGCGGTCCCCTCTGCATCCTCTGCCAGGGCGGGCACGTCCCCCAGGGCGGGATGAACGTCCCCCAGAAGTTACTTTATATAAATACAAAGCCTGCGTGAAACCCCTTTGCACGTGAGACGTGCAGACACGCGGTTTCTGTGAGCAGCCGTACAAGGGGAACGAGAAATTCAGGGATCGTGTGCGGGCAAGCACGGAGCAAGCAGCTTGCACCAAGCATTCGCGGGACAAACACCATCCTGGCAGGCGCACAAGTTTTGCGTCTAGCACTGCTGAGCAAGGGACGCGCTTGTCAGCCAAACTGTTCACGGAAAATAATTTCAACGGGAAATTGTAATTAATGCCGGACTAATCTGTGAATTAAATATTTTTCAGCGATACGTGTAGATAGTAATGTTATTTTGGCAGTTTGTAACATTTTGACAAATTTCTCATGCCAGTTGAAGTCTGAAAATAGGCCTGCACCATGAAAGCGAGGGTTTGCTTTGACAAACTAAATGAAACGTTTCGATTTTTCTGCTTTTATAGTGCTTTTGTTTTGAACTCAACTTTCCGTTTGTGTGATAAAAACATTAAAATTTGCTCTCATTCAGAAGGAAGCATTAGTCTGGATTCAGATAACCCAGATAACTAAATACATAACTTGGAACGATTTTAAAGGGAGATTTTTCATTCGACAATTTAAAAAGTTTTCAATCAATCTCATACACTCAAAATACCGAGCAGTGAAACAGCCAAATAAATGGGAAAATCCATTGTTTTCGTAATTCTAACACTGAATAACAGCATGTCTTGCAGTTTCAGTTAAATGGTTTTCATGCACTGTTCCGGTTTCATGTTTTCAGATAAGTATTTGTAGCAGTGACTGCATACCGTGTACACAAATTGCAACTACTTCCAAGAGCAATACGTACCTGATTATGATTCATGTGCCATATGCTTCAAGGAAACATGAGGAAAAAAAGCATTAAAACACATTTGTCTTTAATTACTTTTCTAGTTGGGGCGGTGACATAATTGTGATTCCTGGCAATACAGTGTGAAAAGTGGAATTGTGATTTACATGCACATAGGTCACCAAAGGAGGACAAAAGATCACTTTTGCTTCCTCCGTACGTACAGCTGTAACTTCAACTTTTCTTTCCTTCCTGATGGGATTCTAGATTTCCCAAATGGCGCATCGAAATTCTCCTCACCACAGCTGGGAAGCAGCACAAGGACCCATGATTTCGAACGGCTGACTTCTCTTCTTGCTTTCCCAGTATCTGACAGCTGAGAAGCACCGACGACTTACCTACATCGCCTGCTCTTACGCGCTCACTTGAAGTCTCAAGGGATTGGGGCTTTTTCTTAGCTCTAAGTGGGTCTTCACCTGGCATTCCAAACTAACCAAAACCACGGCACTAAAAAGTTAATGTTAGAGGTGTATGATTATTTCAATGCTTATTTTTCTTGCTTGCCGTGTGTCTTGACAGAAGAATGATGATTTGCTGCAAATGAAGATTAGCAGCCATTTCCATTTAGGTAAAAAAAATGGCGTTCTTTCTTATAAGAGGAAAAAAGAATTTAAAAAATCAATCGATCAAAAAAGAAATACGCTCTTCAAAATAAGCTGGCTAAGTCAGTTTGAGAAAACAAGACGCTTTGGAAAGCAGCCACTTCCCAGTTTCCATTTTCACAAGAACGTCTCTCATCCTTTTGCCTTTGTAAAAAAAAACAGTTGAGAAATCACAAAGTTGTGGGGGAATAAAAGTCCTTGAAAGACAAACCCCATTTTTCAACCAGCGTGGCTGTCCTCCCTGAACTCCTGCAGTGCAGCACAGCACGGTTTGGTTGATGATGAAGGAGCTCAAAGAAAGAGTTAAATTTTGCACAGTGACCACAAAGGCCTCCACGTTCTTTTTTTTTTTTTTTTTTT
>VZSC01002584.1:535559-573563 GCA_013398225.1 Steatornis caripensis
ATGGAAAAACATCAAGACATCCATCATCTTAACAATTTCCTTTGCAACCTGAAAGCGTAATTGTAGGAGGAGCTAAGCATCAGTTACAGGATGGATCCTCCTCACACATACTATGAGTTGAATCAGGGGAGACTTGACTTTAGCCCACCTTGCAGCCATGCCAATGTGGCATACGGATATTTAAGGAAGATCCTGATGCTGAAGGTTGCTTTGAGTTGTTCAGCTGCAGAGGCGCTGACATGCCAAGCTAGACTCAGGCCAACGTGAGAGAGAAACTGCGTTGCAGTTTGCCTGAAAGCAGAGAAGCAGCAGCACCGAGGAAACGCCAATGCCCTCCCTGCTCCTCTGCTAAAATCATAAACTGAGCTGGAGTCGTCGCACCTAGAGTTTTGGCGAAGCTTAAAGAGTGACGGGGCTTTGGGCTGGGGGTCCCACATCAGTCCGGGCTATAGCAGAAATGGGGCTTTTGAGAGACTTTCCACTGGCTTGCACACTGCTTCTCCTGCCCGTGACCGGTGGAAAAGGATGATACGTTGATGTCGATGTCTCCATAATGCACCTCTAGTAAATCGCACCTGCTCTAAATTACGCACAAGGTTCAACTGGCAAAGACGATTCAAGCGCGGCTTAAAATCTGTGTGGTAAAAACTGTCCATGAGTTTTCCTGGTCTAATCCGGCCTGCTGTGCTTTGCATCATCAGCCGCAGAAAATAAGACATGCTCCTGGACGCCTCTGCTCTGCCCCTTCTGCCCCACCGTCCCATAGGACCTCCACTAACGACCTGTGAAGGGAGCGGCAGAGGTTAAAGCCTGCTCTATTTACCGAAATAAGCCTTTAGAAAGGATCGAAGCCAGCAGAGAGTTAGCAAGCCATCATGTAACTACTATGTTCAAGAAAAGCGTCCTCTGGCTAAACCAGGAATGCTACAACACCCATTGCCACGAACGCCCCGTCCTGCTGTCACACGTCTGAATTCACTAAATGAAACAGATAATTATTATAAACGGGAAATGCCCCTTGTCACTATCCTCAACCCACAAAATGAATTAAAGTTGTTTACCGTATTTTCTTTTCAGATGGTTAATAAAGAAGGTAGAGAGGTAAAAGAGCCCTGGCAATTTAGAAGCTTCCCGGCACTGAATTTCCTCTTACTGGATTTTATTGAATCAACTTTAATTTTTCTTAGCAAATCTTAACCTGTTCACATCAGAAACTCTTCCAAATCAACTAACATAAAAACTCCTTTCTTATTCTCGAATAATCAAACTCTTGCCCTCCTCCCACAAGCATTCACATGGAGATCAGCAGTGGTCTTTGTCATTCGAATGCTCTTGCTATGGCACATCCCAGGTGCAGTGATAAGGGAAAGGACACTTAATCATGCTGCTCTCTTAGCCCGAGATCTGCTACAGAGCTTGGGTTTTAAGAAAATCTTTAAAACAGCGCAGAATTATTGTCTTCCTGGCTAGAAGTCAAAAAAAGTCGTCTACTCTTAAGAGATAGAGCATAAAAAGTAAGCCAAAGGTACTAGGTAAGTTCGAAATATCCTGGTTCCAGCTGCCCTCCCACGCTAAAGTCTTCTTTGAAGAGGAGTTGGTCCAAACTCCTCTTCAAAGCAGTTTTGCCCACCTTCATTTATCTTGATTTCATTTTCAACTTGACAACTCTTGGCTCTGTGGCACGTCTCAACCCCAGCCACGACGAATTCCGTCAGCTTCCTCGCTCTTCTGCCCTGGTCTGCAGTGGCGTTCTCAGCGGCACGCTGTTTCCTACATCACCTCAGACTTCTCTGGCATCTCAGCAGACCGAGAGCATCTGGCCCAATGCAGGCTTTTCTGCTGGAACACGCAGGCAGGTTTGCAACGTGAGAATCATTTGGCTCCACTATGATACTGGCAGGCTTGACAATGATTAAGATATAACTAACAACAATTTGGCAGACTGAAAAAAAAGAAAAGAAAAAGAAAAAAAAATAATAAACCACTATTCCGGCCACGGGGAACAGTAATCCAGTAGGATGTGTTGTGTTTGCGTGGTTCCCATCCAGAGAGCCGAAGAGGGAAAGTGAAGACGGGTGTTTCGGTACAACGTTCTCTGCCTGTGTGATGGTATCATGGCTGTGAATGCGTATGGANGCCGCAGAAAATAAGACATGCTCCTGGACGCCTCTGCTCTGCCCCTTCTGCCCCACCGTCCCATAGGACCTCCACTAACGACCTGTGAAGGGAGCGGCAGAGGTTAAAGCCTGCTCTATTTACCGAAATAAGCCTTTAGAAAGGATCGAAGCCAGCAGAGAGTTAGCAAGCCATCATGTAACTACTATGTTCAAGAAAAGCGTCCTCTGGCTAAACCAGGAATGCTACAACACCCATTGCCACGAACGCCCCGTCCTGCTGTCACACGTCTGAATTCACTAAATGAAACAGATAATTATTATAAACGGGAAATGCCCCTTGTCACTATCCTCAACCCACAAAATGAATTAAAGTTGTTTACCGTATTTTCTTTTCAGATGGTTAATAAAGAAGGTAGAGAGGTAAAAGAGCCCTGGCAATTTAGAAGCTTCCCGGCACTGAATTTCCTCTTACTGGATTTTATTGAATCAACTTTAATTTTTCTTAGCAAATCTTAACCTGTTCACATCAGAAACTCTTCCAAATCAACTAACATAAAAACTCCTTTCTTATTCTCGAATAATCAAACTCTTGCCCTCCTCCCACAAGCATTCACATGGAGATCAGCAGTGGTCTTTGTCATTCGAATGCTCTTGCTATGGCACATCCCAGGTGCAGTGATAAGGGAAAGGACACTTAATCATGCTGCTCTCTTAGCCCGAGATCTGCTACAGAGCTTGGGTTTTAAGAAAATCTTTAAAACAGCGCAGAATTATTGTCTTCCTGGCTAGAAGTCAAAAAAAGTCGTCCACTCTTAAGAGATAGAGCATAAAAAGTAAGCCAAAGGTACTAGGTAAGTTCGAAATATCCTGGTTCCAGCTGCCCTCCCACGCTAAAGTCTTCTTTGAAGAGGAGTTGGTCCAAACTCCTCTTCAAAGCAGTTTTGCCCACCTTCATTTATCTTGATTTCATTTTCAACTTGACAACTCTTGGCTCTGTGGCACGTCTCAACCCCAGCCACGACGAATTCCGTCAGCTTCCTCGCTCTTCTGCCCTGGTCTGCAGTGGCGTTCTCAGCGGCACGCTGTTTCCTACATCACCTCAGACTTCTCTGGCATCTCAGCAGACCGAGAGCATCTGGCCCAATGCAGGCTTTTCTGCTGGAACACGCAGGCAGGTTTGCAACGTGAGAATCATTTGGCTCCACTATGATACTGGCAGGCTTGACAATGATTAAGATATAACTAACAACAATTTGGCAGACTGAAAAAAAAGAAAAGAAAAAGAAAAAAAAATAATAAACCACTATTCCGGCCACGGGGAACAGTAATCCAGTAGGATGTGTTGTGTTTGCGTGGTTCCCATCCAGAGAGCCGAAGAGGGAAAGTGAAGACGGGTGTTTCGGTACAACGTTCTCTGCCTGTGTGATGGTATCATGGCTGTGAATGCGTATGGACAGCCAGCGAACACAAGTGCAAACCTTCCCAGTGAATTCAGTGGGCTTTGGCTGAGATATCAGGGGATCAACTACAGAACTTGAAGTTATTCAAATGTGAAAAAAAATGTCAAAAGTAGGTTTTTAAATCTGGAAGTCTGAGCATACAGCAAAGAACGTACAAAAAAAAAATAATTGTACCCCAATTATTATTTTTTTTAGCGATTCAAACTTTGCCATGATCCCAAAGTGAATACTTTTCATTTTGGTTAGGAATATTTTGAATATAAGCAAAGGACATTTCAAAACAAAGAATCAAAACGGAACTTGGGCTCATCCACAGAACGAGTGAACTGAAGAGTAGGAAGGGGCAGAGTCAGTGGCAAATTTATCTGAAAACCGAGCTCCGCGTGACGTGGAGCCCTGCGGTGCAGGAGCCTGGGCTCCGTGACCAGTGGTCCCTTTCTAGTTCCCAGCAACCAAGTGCTGGCCTGCGAGCAGGTCCATAATTTTTCTCGTGGTTTAACCCCAGGCGGTAACTCAGCCCCAGCCGGCCGCTCACTCACGCCCTCGCAGTGGGATGGGGGGGAGAATCAGAAAAGTAAAAATGAGAAAACTTGTGGGTTGAAATAAAGACAGTTTAACAGGTAAAGCAAAAGCCACGCCTGCAAGCAAAGCAAAACAAGGAATTAATTCTCCACTCCCCATGGGCAGGCTGGTGTTCGGCCACCTCCAGGAAAGCAGGGCTCTACCACATGTAACGGTTAGTTGAGAAGACAAACGCCATCGCTCCGAACATCCTCCCTTCCTTCTTCCTCCCCCAGCGTTATATGCTGAGCATGATGCCGTATGATGTGCAATACCCTTGGGGTCGGCTGGGGTCAGCTGTCCCGGCTGTGCCCCCTCCCAGCTCCTTGTGCACCCCCAGCCTCCGCGCTGTGGGGTGGGGTGAGGAGCAGAAAGGGCCTTGGCTCTGCGTCAGCTCTGCTCAGCGATAAGGGAAACACCACTGCGGGATCAACACTCCTGTTGGCACAAATCCAAAACCTAGTCCCATACCAGCTACTACGAAGAAAATTAACTCTACCCCAGTCAAAACCAGCAGAAAATTAACTCTACCCCAGTCAAAACCAGCAGAAAATTAACTCTATCCCAGTCAAAACCAGCAGAAAATTAACTCTACCCCAGTCAAAACCAGCAGAAAATTAACTCTACCCCAGTCAAAACCAGCAGATTCTGTTAGGTTTTGCTATGGCAAAGGTGAGCACCTATTTTAAGCCCCAGGCTCCTTCGGAAGTCAGTGGAGAGAGATGGGCATCTCCTAAAGGCAACTCAACGTGCCTGAAGGCAAGTGTATCTGAGATACAAGAGATAAATCGCCATGGAGGAAAGCTGAGTGCCCAGCTCAGGTGGGACACCTCATTAGGCAGATGCACTAGAAGAGGTGAATCCTTCCGGTCAAACGTGAATTTGTTGGTCTGTCTCCTTTTTGGGGTGTTCATTTAACACAGAAACATCAGTGATTCCAACTTGAACCATTTGATATTCGCAAGTGATAGAAAATCCTGTTGCATCGCTCTGCCACACAACCAACATGGTACACCTGGTCTTTCCTTCTGCATTAATGACCCAAAGCTTAAGAAGAAAAATCCATATTCTGCATTTTGGGGAACTAGAATATTTGATAAACATTTAGCAAGGGCAGTGCAGAGTCCGTTTCATAACTGTGATGTATCACTCACAATCCTGGCTTCAACTTGCACTTGACTTTTATGCCAGCAGTATATGTGGCTGATGGGAAAAGCAGATCCTAAATGCCTGACTGACACATTGAATGTGATGCGTCTGTAATGCCGGCAGCACGGCTAGCAGAAAGGGCCGTTATTTGTTTGCTTAAGATCCCTAGGTACTTGGTTTTAAAGCCTGCTTGGAGCCAAGCGACAAGAATCTTTAAAACTGCAAAGCCAAAAATAGCTCCGACATCCCAGTTAAAATACACTGCAGATAATCTCTTGTGGCGAAATTATGGAGTGCAGTCTAGTGAAGGCAAAGCAATCTCTGACGGGGACTCCTGTGCCTCCTGGATCTAGGCTTGATGGTTTTTTCCGGTAGCACTGCATTGTCCTATTGCTTTAATTTCAGTGGTATCTCTTCCTCTTCCCGGTGACGTTACCTTGCACAAGCCCTTGCGCGAGTTTGTTTTCAGTGAAAGAATTTTGTGGTTTCTTTCACACTGGCCCAGATGTGGAACACTCTGTTCTGCTCCCCTGGTCCGTTCCCCTCCTCACTGCATCCCTTGTATGAGGTTTTGATAGGATTTCTGGCTCTGTTCTTCTCTGAAATTCATGTGGTGGATTTCAGTCCGTGCAATCATGGGGTTGTTGATCCTTTCAGGACCGTCGATCTATCTGACTCCAGTGTTCTTTCTCCTTGATGAAACCCAGCCCTCAACACATTCACAATGTAAAACGAGCGATTTGTGCGTGTGTCCGTGTCTGATTTACTGTTTTTCTGGTGGTCGCACAACTGAAAGCCTAGAAATGAAAGAGCCAGAAATGAGTAAACATACTTAATTATTAGCAACATGCGCAACAACACACCAACGGCATATTCTGGGTCTCTGCAGCTGCTGCATGTGCGCAGGGAGGAAACACAACCTGAACCTTCCTGTTCACCTTTGCACCTCACGGAGACGCCCCGCTGTGCATCAGTAACGTTGCACACCCTTGGCTATTCTCAATATCCCCATTAGGCATCCTGTATCTTCACAACAATTAAGGGACCACAGGTGAATGTGCTAATACAAAATAATACTAAAAAGATCTGTTATTTGAGCTCCTCGGAAGAAGATGTGAGCTGGAGTGCGGCTTCCTAGCTCCTACATCTTCGAGGCTGAAAATACTAAAGGTATTCTCAAAACCTTGTTGCTAAGTTCTTCCAGTTATTGCGATTATTCCTAACCATAGCACAGTTATAAACAGATTTCATAAAGAATGGAGAGCTCCAGGACAAGGATTCCAAGCAGATATATGTAAATCAAAAGAATATGGGAGAGAAAAAAAATAAAAATCCAAACAACGAAATTAGGAAGCATCAAACGGAAGAGCCATGGCAGGGTATTCTCATGTCATTCTCCCAGAGATCCCTGGGGATTTGTCGCTATCGGGGAGCTTGGGTAGGGATGCGTACTGTACCAGATCCCTGCACAGCCTCCAGCTGACACTCAGCCGCTGAAAACTTGGGAATCTGGAAAAGGAAGCAAGAAGAATACTCATCATGCAGAAAGTTTGTGGATCTTTCCATGTTTTCTGCTGTGCCTCATTTTCCTCCTCCCTTAAGGGAACCAGCTGGAGCCCCTCCTATTCCTCATCGCGCCCAGGGATGCACAGGCCACGCTGATGGTGCTCTCCAGCCAGCCAGGCGACACCGAAGGAGTTTGCAAGAGAATTTGCAGTTTGGAGAATTTTCTCCAAACACACGCAGAGTGGAGGGAAGGACTTGTGCTCATTTGTGCAGCCTGTTGCAGCCAAACAGCCTCTGCAGAGCCAAATCTGGCCAGAACTGCTCGGCTTCAGCAGGCACGGGCTGAAATACAAGGAATTGCCATTGCGGTCTGGAAAGACCTTTCCCCTCCAAAAAGTCTGCCAGGTAATGAAAGGGTCTGGCTTTTAATAAAGGCATTGAAGTAATCACCTTGACAACTGATAACGGTGCTCACGTCATCAGCCAACGCAGCTTCACAAGCGACAGCTCGTGGAAGTGACGTGCGAATTCCGTGTCACGCGCTGAGGGGCAGAAGAGACAGGTCTGTGCTGGGCTTGGCTGCAGGGTGTCTGCCGCAGAAAGATTCACCCAGCCAAAGGGGTTGTGAAGGAAACCTGTTCCCTCATCTGGGCTGTAACTGCAGAAGGAGTTTGAGAGAATCAGGTGCTCAAACCTATGAGACTTCAAACGGCATGGCTTCTACAAACAGGTTCTAACCGAGCGCGTCTCCAGGTATTTCTCCTCTGTATTGCAATGCTGGCAGAGCCACCATTGACTCAGGGGAGTTTAATTTGTCTCTATTATATTCGTGTGCGTCTTGCTCACACACATCCTTCCCGAAAACAGTTGTAAATGTCTTTTTATGAAAAAGAGGCACTTACATACATATTTTTTTGTGTGTGCCTAAGAAAAATGAGCCTTTTCATTTAATTTGCTCCAATTTCTCCTTCCAGCCCTCCCAATCACAGACTCGTAGGCTGCAATTATCGTACGTTTTATCTGCTCTCACAAAAGGGTAGAAGAAATCAGTAACACGAATGTCAGCAATGCTGGTGTGGGGTAAGGCGAAGCTCTGCTCGCAGCGATCGTAAGTATACTATCAGCTCAGCCATTTCTAATTTTTTGTTTGCAGCCAGGGGGACATGGATCTGGACTTGCTTTGAACTAGCATCATTATTTTCAATACACAAACACCTCCGCTACGGTAGCCAACGTGCAGCATAACTTTGGTCTACCTTCTGGCTCTTTACACCCACCTGCTGACCAAACCATTCTTGGTCAGTAAACGCAATTAACCTCTTTGGCCCTGGTGGGGTTGGTTGGCTGCTTGGTTGGTAGGTTTTTCTGCCCCTGAAACAGGCTCTCGTCTGGCCCAGACCAGCATTGCCCTGTAGGGATTATTCGAGCAGGGTGAGTTTGGTTCTGCTGAGGCTCTTCCTCTTAGGACCCTGGAAATGAAAGTGGTCCCAGGCCATACAGCTGCTATTCAGGAACCTACGGGGCATCACAGCAGTTTTCTCACATTACTCTGAGGCTCATCCACAGACCATGGTGATATACCAGCACTAATCAATCTTTGAAACTTCCAGGGTAAATGCAGCAACTCAACATTTTACTCCAAGTAAACCAGAAAAGGGTTAATTTCACACTTAAATTTCACCTTTTGACCAGGTTCACCACCTCACTAGACTCGAGATATTACAAAGAACTGACAAAAGGAGAGGAAAAACCCAATTTTTTAAACTTCATTCCAGTTTTCCATTGTGTCATCCAGGAAGACCTTGGCAGCTACCAGATTGTCAGAGGTGGGGTTTTTTTAGTGTCGAGACAGTAGCTTACTAGGGAGAAACAAAACCAAACAGAGCCAAGCATATCGTCTATGCTTAAAGTCTCAGAGTAGTGAACAACACCCCGGCCATTTAATTGGAGAGACTGGATGCCTCGGCGCCAGCAGAGCCCTCCCTGAGCTGCTAGCAACCCTTTTAGACGAGGCAGGCACAGAAAGAAAATGCCCTGAATGTCGAGGTGTAACGTGCACCTTTTAAAACTCCAATAAAAAATTGGGACTTTTGCAACTGGTTAGGCAGAGAGGATGAAAGGCTTTGTGAAAAGGTGCATTGTTATTGACGTATCTGCCAAGATTTCAGAAGTCCTACCTTCAGTGCAACTTCCCACTTGAATTCTCTGGCCTTCCCTGAAAGGTAGGAGACGAAGGGATGGAGTAAATCAGGGGAGAGTGGGCAGGCGTGAGAGACTGGGAAGGACAGAGAGCAAAAGAAAAATATATGACTGATAAGGTTTTCCAGGAATTCATGCCGCCCCTGTCATGGTTCTAATGCACATCGGGTTAGTCAAGAGAAAAGTTATGATGGAAAACTGGCTAAAATCCTCTATTTCAGAAGCGTAAAGCGTGAGCAGTTCAGGAGAGGGGAGAGATGGCACGGTGCAAGACTTCATAGGGAGCAGGGAGTGCTTCTTGCTGTGCAAGGCAGCAGGCAAGGCAGTTCAGGTGCCACCACACCGTTGAGAGAGCTGGCAAGACCTGGAGGACCTCTGAAGTCCCTAATGTCCGGAGAAACTTTCTAGAGGAGCTTGACTGACAAAAGGGTTTACTACAGTAGCAACAACAGCCATGGCTCCAAGCAGAATGGGTTGGAAGAGAATAATTGTTTCATGGGAAATTAATAAAAATGTACTTTTCAATGTTCCTCAAGTTTTATGTTCTTTTATAAGAGAACCCATAGACTAAATCAACATTTTTTTCCATTTCCATTTTTCAGCTAAATTTTCGTCCTAATTTCTTCCCCATCCTTATTTTATCTTGTTAAAGGGATAGAATAGGAAACGATAAAACAGGGAATATGGGAAAAGGAAGGGCTGAAGAAAAGAGAAGAGCATGTTCTTTTAATATGATGGACTTCTGCCTTCATCACGAGGACTATATTTTCCATATACATTTCTTAAGGGTCCTTTGCTCTAGCAAATAAATAACGATGAGGTGGAGCTCTACGGCCTGTGCGGTTCCTAAGATAGGCCTGAGCTTTGCTGAGGGGGTTAATTGCTGCAGCAATACGTGCAGCCTTCCAGACGAAGCTGGCAGCTCCCTCAGAACCCCTCAGTGACAATGTGACCCATCTGTAGGACACACAGGGAGAGAAACTTGGGTCCGACTTTGTGAGAATTGGTTAAGAACCTCTTGGTGGATAAAAGCAGAAAACCCTGCCGTGATCACTCCCAGGAGGTAATTTAAGTTAACTAGGCAATTTTGGCCAGTATTCAAGCAGGAAGGGATGTGAGCCCTCTCAACCTTCCTTTGAAGTTATAGATATGTATGAACATACTGAGAACATCTTTGATAGGCTCCCAGCTTTTGAAAATTGAAGTTTCTGTAATCACACTTTAAAACCTTTTTGAAAATAATCATCCCATCAAAGTGTCGTTTTACGGCTTCTCATGTCAGGCTGGGTCAGCAACATCACGCTGTGGCGTGTAGCACGGCATTAAATCAGAGAGTAGTGCATCTTAACTGCAGGGATCAAATATTAAACAGGGGAAAGAAATACACGGCGCTGCACTGTGCTGACCCTTTTACTCCTGTGTGTGTACAAATTACCCCAACCTGGCCAGCCTTCTCTCCTGGTCCCCAGCGCGTCCTCCCTCACGAGTGCCGGAGCAGGTGAAAAGCACGGCCTTTAAAAAGCCAGAATTCTAACAAGAGAAAAATCAGGATAATTTGCAGAAAGCCTCCCACGTGTGCTCCTGGCCACACAGCAGAGCGTGGTGCTAAGGGCAAGTGCTTCAACAAGCCTTTGTCATCTCCTCAAAGACAAGGAGCTGTGATACAGGCTGATGACCAGGAGGAACCACAGACAGACCCCCATCATGGGGAGGGTTCTCATGGTTTTGAGGAGCTGGAGCCATTTGGATATTCACTAAAGCAACTTTTCACAGCTGATCAGTCAAAATCTCAATATCTGGGCCTGTTTTATAGATCTCTGCAGAAATACACCAGTTTTCACCACTCTGGGTTTTCGTCATAGTTGGTCTCACGTTTTCACTTATTTGCAAATTTAATGCTCTGAAACTGTTCGTAATTTTCTTTATTTCTTCTCCATCTGTCCCTGACTTCATAGTATGGAGCCAGCCTGGGGTAAAATCAGGGTCGGTCTTATCTTTCTCGAACCCTCTTAGTGTGCTCTTTGCTCCCTTTTAAAGTGAAAGCAAAAGGGCTTCCTTACCTTGGTTGCAACACTGGAGGGGGAGCAATTCGGAGACTTTCACATCTGGATCAGGACCTCAGCGGCGAACAGTGGAAACACAGGGCCATGAAAATGCATCATCAGCCCTTAAATAACATCCGTACAGGGCTGGAATGGCAGGATTCACCTCTGATCCAGGGGCTGCTTCTTCAGAGAAACAAGATTCCTTATGCTTTCAATTTCTCATTTTCTCCCTCTTCATCCAAGATGGCACTAATGTACTAATGCTCAGAGCGGGGCGAATTGTTCCCTCCACACACAGGGCCTGCAGCTTGGTCACAGCTGTGTGGAAGATGCATTACGCTAATGGAGTTTTGTTGCTTTTTTATTTCAGACTGGGTAAATCCACAGTAGGGCTGCATCTGATTTTTGATCCATTAGTCGCCTCTTGCCCCTGTTGGAAAATGCTGAGTTATGTTCTCCATCTCCCATTTCCATTAACTGTCGCTTCAACCTTAAGCCACTTCCAACTTTGCTGTTTTTAGCTGCAGCTGTGCTTTGCATCATCACTTGTCTGGATCCTGGTGTTTCCTGTGCCTCCTCCAAACGGAGCAACAATCAGGGACACATGCAAAAGGGCTTTGTAGTCAAGACCGCGTGACGTGGCCATCAGTGAGAACAGGAACTGGCCTTGGATACTCCCAGTCCTAGTTTTGCAAGTGCACTAAGTACGGCATTACGCAAAACCCTCCGCGGGGTTGGTTGTAACCCTGTTCATTCAGATCTGGTCCAGAATCTTCCACCGAAAGCTTACTCGCTGTGTCCTGGGCATTTGAACTTCTGTGTCCAACCTCAGCATCAGAAATTTAGAATTGTTGAGTCTTCCATTTGCAAATGCACCTAAATATCAATGAAATGGCAACCATTGCTTTACTCCAGCTTTACACTGCTGTAACTTCTTTGAGATCCAATGGAGTGGTTCAGAGGCGAGTGCAACTCCTATCATGTAGGACTGCCTTTAGCAGTAAGGGTTACGCTTGTGATCTGTTCTCAGCGTGCTTTTTTCTACCAAGCACTGCCAAGTGCTAGGGTCGTCACTGGAGAGGTCACCAAGAGTTCAGTGTTCTCAAGAATCTCGTGCTTTGGTTTTTGGCACTAGCAGCACAACAGCATCGCTGAAATTTAATTCTCTTGAAAAGAAAACAACAATCATGCCTCTTGGTACAAGATTTCAGGCATGTCTGTTCGTCGATAATTATTCTTAACCCATCATGGCCCTTGCAAAATAATCTTGTTCCTCACAGATAATGATCTGTTATAGGAATGATTACGCTACGCTTTCAGTAAGAAAGCTCACAAATTGATTTGTTTTCTATTAACGAATCAAAGACTGTCATGCATCGTAAAGCTTGGCTGCAGGAAGGGTAATAACGTGCAGGGCAACACCCACTTCTAGCCTCTAAAAAATCAGCTGTTACAATTCTAAAAGCAAACTGTTACTCCGTTTCTTCCATGAGCAGTTTTCCCATTTAATTGCTACCTACTTCATGCCTTTTGCGGTCATTCCACGCTTCGCGATGCCCTCTGTGCCCACAGTTTGTGGCAAGACACACAAAACTATGCGTTTTCCCTTCGTCTCTGTAGAGAATCCACAACACCAAAGAAACGCAAGCACAGAAGTGAATAGATACGCATAATTTAGTTGTGTATTTCCTCCCTCCACGGTACAAAAAAGCGCACGTGTCGGACAGCTGCTGGGTGGAGGGGCTGCTCGGACCGAGAAGGATGCAGCCCTGATCTCTTCACTCCATGCTGGGAAGCACCAGGACCTCTGGCTCTTCCCGCAGCTGCAACCTTTTGTCTTTGGTCTGGGCCCACAGTGAGGAAAGACACAAGTTTGTCTTTGGGGAAGCGTAAGAGCAAGTGAAGGAAGGTCTGACTCCAGGGTGAAACGTGCAAAGGGCTGCCTAGCAGGGCAGGATCCTGAGTGCTGATCCCTGCTGTCAGAGCCGCTCCTATGCTTTCTGCAAGCCGGTCTGTCATCTGCAACAGCACTAAGAGCAATTTGTGCAAGCTGGCCTCAACACAGAGACCGAATGTCCTCTGCTCTAGGATTCTTAGGATTCCATGTCACTTTTTCCTTTTCATTCCCTCTGCTCCTTTCGAGCTTCAACTTATCCTCTCCATAGCAGCCCACCAACAGCGTTGGTCTGAAGAGGCAGAGGTCCCTTCCACAGTCAGGGAAGTCTGGATTGTGTTCTTTCCAGATGGGGTTTGATCTTGGGGCCCACAAACTGGATGAGCCCTCTGCCTGCTCAGCTGCCATGTGAAATGAGTGCGGCAGTATGTTGCCTCCTGTGATACCCAAGGAAAGCATGACCTGCTGCTCCATTTTAAAGCGAGCACAGAAATCAAGGCTCAGGAGAAGGTTATAGGCATGAGCTAAGCAACAACTGGATACATGCATTTTCCCCCAGCCCCGTTGGGATAAACCTAAGACTTGGGTGGTGCAGGATTTAGCCCGCTAGATGCCCTGAGAGCTTTCTGGCAGAGGCACTTTGCACCCAACGCATGCAGTTTCCTCCCTTGCACTGAACACGGATGGCAGCTCTGGGTCTGGATTCACTCCAGATCATCCATGTTCCCAGAGCCACGGTTCAGAAACCTGAATTTCAGGTAGGGAGGAAGAAAAATGTGAGAGGGAGGACAGACAAAAGTAAGTAGACTGCTGAAGTCAAGGGAAACCCTTTAAACAAGTCCTGAAAGCATAAATTATCACTTGCAGATGGAGTATGAACATGATGTAAAGGCAGTTGGGGTTCAAGGATAGGAGGAGAAAGAAGCGTTCATTTCCAAAGTGTTCGGTCAATAGCACTCACAGCTCTGGAAGAGTCCTTCTTTATAAATTACAGAAAAGCCAAGAGGTTTTTCAAAAAACACTTTGCCTCTTGAAAACTACCTGGGTTTTGTCTCTTGAAAACTGCCTGGATGCAATTATTCACATGAAAACTTGGACTGACAAGTCTCTGAACAGTACCTTCCATCTATTTAGGGTATGAACCTGATGATTATCAGAACCTACATTTAGGGCATGTGTCATCAATAGCTGAAGTAACTAGAACACATCACCAAGCTAAACGATCAAACATGATATTGTATAAAAGCAATGCAGGACTTGGATTTATGTGCTTAGATATCTAGTTAAGGTAGAAGACTGGGAAAGACTGATATGAGTACCAACGAGTAATTAATTCTAATTTTGTTATATACAAGGATTCAGAACATGAAGACATGGTGATGAAGGAAAATGAGATGAAATTAATTAAAATAAGATTTTTAAAAATGAGATAAAATTAATTGGCTTCAGTAAAGGCAAATCATGCCTGACAAATTTGGTGGCCTTCTACGATGAGGTTACAGTGTTGATGAACACGGGAAGAGCAACTGACGTCATCCACCTGGAATTGTGCAAAGCATTTGACATTGTCCTGCACAACATCCTTGTCTCTAAATGGGAGAGACATGGACTTGATGGATGGACCACTTGCTGGATAAGGAATTGGCTGGACGGTCGCACTCACAGTTACATGTTGTGATAGGACGAGGGGTAAAAGTTTTAAAGTTAAAGGGGGTAAATTTAAAATAGATATCAGGAAGAAATTCTTCATGACGAGGGTGGTGAGGCCCTGGCACAGGTTGCCCAGAGAAGCTGTGGCTGTCCGCTCCCTGGCAGTGTTCAAGGCCAGGCTGGATGGGGCTTTGAGCAACCTGGTCTAGCGGAAGGTGTTCCTGCCCGTGGCAGGGGGGTTGGAACTAGATGGTCTTTAAGGTCCCTTCCAACAGAAACCATTCTATGGCCTATAATTCTATGATCCAAATTAGTATGGACCATCGTCAGCTCTGAGTAAAGCAGAACTATCAAGAGGAAGAACTGGATGACCTTACAGCCTAGAGAAAAATAAATCAACTCAACCGTTGTGCTGACATACAGTAACACATTTGAAGAGACAGCATAACACTGTGCAAGCACAATGCTTCGGGAAGAGTATCTGTCCCATCTGACACTCACCAGTTCGCAGGAATGTGGTAGGGCTGGAAGAAAAACAAATCCAGTCCTACAATATGTGGAGACAACTTATTCCAGTGAAGTTCACCCCCATGCCAGTGAAACAGGCCTAGGTAGGACCTCATCTCTGTGCAGTTCTGGACGGGCTCATTGAAGAGAAAAAATCTGGCAGTAGAACAATTGCTAGGGAAGACTATAAAGACTATCAGGGACTGGTGATCTCATAAGAGAAGGCGGAGAAAGTTTGGGCTTGTTAGGTTTAATAAAGAAAAGTTAAGAGAGGATTTCACTGGGTTTTGTAGATGTCTGGGAAGGGACACCATACACCATAAGTAGACCAACTTAAATTTAAGGGTGATGTTGGCACAAGAATATATAGGGGCAAACTGGAACTCATTTCAACTGGATGTCTGAAGTTCTGTATCTGTTAGTAGAGCAATGCTGAGGATTGGTTCCTCCTTAGGAGCCTCAAGTTAAGCTAAGTCATTTTATCGAAGGGATCAGACTAAAGAAGACTTCCGAGATTTTCATGGTCCCTTCACAGTGTAGAGAGCCCATTATTGTGGATGCAAAATCAGAATTCCTTAGGGGTTACAGGTGCTGCTATCTTGACTCATTCTTCTTCACTGAACATTTTGCTAACATCTCTGTTTACTTAGTCCAAACAGACATATAGTAAATACCTCGGTAACTAAATCAAGAATGAGTATTCAATAATTCATGACTGTATGAACACTGTATCTTTTCCACATTAGCAAGATATTTACTCTATGACTATCCTGAGCTGAATCAACAAGGCTGTTAGGAAACAATGCAGGAAGGCACAATGATACAAATTTTATAAATGATTGGGTGTTCATCATTACCAGCAGCTGCAAATGCATAGCAGTGAACATTACTCTTGCCTAAAAATAGGCAAGTTCCTGATAAGAAATCATGCTGAATAAATTAGTATTTTGTTGCCTCTTCCATGAAAATCTTCAATTTATGCTACCACAGATACCAAATGGACAGCCTTCTCTTCTTTTTCCATACAGACCTTTGCATTATAGTCTGAGGCATTTCCAAATCCAACATTTAATCAAGAGATTACCTCTCAGGTGTAAAGATTGCTCTTTAATCTCCAAATCCTAGACAGTTACCGCGTTAAATAGAAGGATATGCTACCCTTCTTTAGTACCTAGTGCTTAATCAGACATATCGAGGATGCACTGAAAACAGCCCCCCCTTACTTCCAACTTCTATTAGAATTTTAAATTCCAGATTCTCCCCTTACATGTTCTTGCTGAACAATTACATCGCTCCAGGAGAACAATATGACCTGGAATAAGCAATCTTCAAACACAACAGTACTGAGATTTTGAAACAATACTTTGCAGGGCAGAGGTAAGTATGTAGAAGAGGGCAAGTTATTTAGTTTTATTTCAAATCCGGAAAACTTGCCAAACAGCAAGAGGCTTAATAAGCTTATCTTGTTTAGATAAACCAAGAGAAGCGGTACTGATGATTTGATCTGTTTTCTGAGTTCCTGCATAAAAGATTTCTTTCTGGTGGGATCTTCCTAGGCCACCAGACAAAAGACGTGAGAAGATCTATGTCTGAAAGCAGAAGCTGGGAGAAATCTGGCAGGAAGAACAGACTGCATTTTTTGAACAATAAAGCGATTAGTCTATGGTGTAATTTACCCACGCAAACAGTGGATTCTCAGCCATGGAAAGTCATTAAACCAAATTGCTGGGATTACCTAAAGGAGATGCTCCAGCTCAGTCAGAAAACAAGGAGTTTCCTGCTGCACTTTCATGGGTGCTTGGGAAGAGGCCAAATGGAGTCCTGGCAATTGCTTCTGGCTCTAAGACCTGTAACTCCAATAAAGTTCTATTTAAGACTTTGTCTAAAAAAAATTATTCCGTTCTGTGAGCAAGATCAGCCCTGCAGTGTTAAAGTAGTGGTCAGGACACTGCAAGGACCTGTAGGAGAAGACTTGGTTCAGGTGCAGAAAAACCTGGATTGAAAAAAAAAAATTTCCAACAAGTTGGTGTGCTGCACTTGGCCAAACTTCTAGTTTCTATTTAATCAATAACTTCTGAGGGGTCTGCTCTGCTAAGACGGGTGTTAAACCACCTGTGAATAGTATCATAGCACTCTGAAAAAAGATAGAGATGGAGGAGAATGCTTTGGTGACAACATAACTCTCTTCCTGCTGTGAAAGTTCCGTCTTTGTCTCGGATCTTTGTCTCAGTTGTGGATATTTCAGCTATTCTGTATCCTAAGCCATCACTTTGCTACAGCCCACCAATGTCCTGCAACTCAGCTCACCACTGGTAACTTTTTAAGCCATGACAACTCAACCGCTGCATTCACATGCCCAGGTCTTGAAGACATGGTCTCAAAGTAAAAAAATTACCTTTTTTTGGTTTTTTTTTTTGCTGTCTTATTTGCTGGACCTTAAATTGCTGAGGAACAGTTATGATTACTTTCAATAATGAATAATTTCTTTCCAAGAAAACTCAACATTTGACAATCAAATCTGGACCATGTTCTTGTGCCACTGCCTCAGCATTCTTGCAATTGAGAAAATGCGTTTTCAGCCCGAGTTCCTGTTTGAGACGGAGTCCAGTTTAAGCTCCCCCATCCAGTTAGCAGTCCTCTCTCTCAGTCCTGGTGAAGCCTAGTGTGAAATGGGAACACTCAACTGCCAAGAGCGGCCTTTTTTTCAGGATTGATTCTTCCACCCTGCCTGTATGCAGTAAGAGTTGACAGCCCTTCGTCAACTGCCACATGGATATGGGCCACGGCCTTACAGCAAATGCTGTCCCAGGAAAATAAAGATCACAATTCTTGGTCTATGGTGGGTTTATCACATACTGTCTCTGACATTGCATTTGATAATGCTTCGGAAAAAAATCAGGTCCCATTCCCCGCAGGGAACTCAGTGCGGCTGCACCTGAGTTTTATCACGATAGCACTAGGCCGCTTCAGTCATGGTTTTAAGAGGCTGCTGATCAACCTCAGGAGCTTATACACCTCCTTTCCTTTGCTCCTGAAGCATCTGAGCTCCTCATAATCTTTGACAGATTTAAGGTAATAGCGTGGCTCGCTATGAATTGTCCCCATATTACAGTGAAAAATATGAGTGACGGTGAAACTAAAGGCCTAATTTTTCAGCCATGGTAGAGGTCACTTAGTCCACCTCCCTGCACAAAGGCTGTTTCAGCTCTTCTCACACTGTTACGGCTGCTCTTACCCAAACCCGGGCTGACACTTCTGCTGATGGNTCAGCCATGGAAAGTCATTAAACCAAATTGCTGGGATTACCTAAAGGAGATGCTCCAGCTCAGTCAGAAAACAAGGAGTTTCCTGCTGCACTTTCATGGGTGCTTGGGAAGAGGCCAAATGGAGTCCTGGCAATTGCTTCTGGCTCTAAGACCTGTAACTCCAATAAAGTTCTATTTAAGACTTTGTCTAAAAAAAATTATTCCGTTCTGTGAGCAAGATCAGCCCTGCAGTGTTAAAGTAGTGGTCAGGACACTGCAAGGACCTGTAGGAGAAGACTTGGTTCAGGTGCAGAAAAACCTGGATTGAAAAAAAAAAATTTCCAACAAGTTGGTGTGCTGCACTTGGCCAAACTTCTAGTTTCTATTTAATCAATAACTTCTGAGGGGTCTGCTCTGCTAAGACGGGTGTTAAACCACCTGTGAATAGTATCATAGCACTCTGAAAAAAGATAGAGATGGAGGAGAATGCTTTGGTGACAACATAACTCTCTTCCTGCTGTGAAAGTTCCGTCTTTGTCTCGGATCTTTGTCTCAGTTGTGGATATTTCAGCTATTCTGTATCCTAAGCCATCACTTTGCTACAGCCCACCAATGTCCTGCAACTCAGCTCACCACTGGTAACTTTTTAAGCCATGACAACTCAACCGCTGCATTCACATGCCCAGGTCTTGAAGACATGGTCTCAAAGTAAAAAAATTACCTTTTTTTGGTTTTTTTTTTTGCTGTCTTATTTGCTGGACCTTAAATTGCTGAGGAACAGTTATGATTACTTTCAATAATGAATAATTTCTTTCCAAGAAAACTCAACATTTGACAATCAAATCTGGACCATGTTCTTGTGCCACTGCCTCAGCATTCTTGCAATTGAGAAAATGCGTTTTCAGCCCGAGTTCCTGTTTGAGACGGAGTCCAGTTTAAGCTCCCCCATCCAGTTAGCAGTCCTCTCTCTCAGTCCTGGTGAAGCCTAGTGTGAAATGGGAACACTCAACTGCCAAGAGCGGCCTTTTTTTCAGGATTGATTCTTCCACCCTGCCTGTATGCAGTAAGAGTTGACAGCCCTTCGTCAACTGCCACATGGATATGGGCCACGGCCTTACAGCAAATGCTGTCCCAGGAAAATAAAGATCACAATTCTTGGTCTATGGTGGGTTTATCACATACTGTCTCTGACATTGCATTTGATAATGCTTCGGAAAAAAATCAGGTCCCATTCCCCGCAGGGAACTCAGTGCGGCTGCACCTGAGTTTTATCACGATAGCACTAGGCCGCTTCAGTCATGGTTTTAAGAGGCTGCTGATCAACCTCAGGAGCTTATACACCTCCTTTCCTTTGCTCCTGAAGCATCTGAGCTCCTCATAATCTTTGACAGATTTAAGGTAATAGCGTGGCTCGCTATGAATTGTCCCCATATTACAGTGAAAAATATGAGTGACGGTGAAACTAAAGGCCTAATTTTTCAGCCATGGTAGAGGTCACTTAGTCCACCTCCCTGCACAAAGGCTGTTTCAGCTCTTCTCACACTGTTACGGCTGCTCTTACCCAAACCCGGGCTGACACTTCTGCTGATGGAGAGAGATGCTCCCACCTCCCCAGGCAGCTTACTCCAGTACTAAGCCGCTGGCTTTTGGAGGCTTCCTTACTGGCTGATATCTCTGTCCCCTACTACAGTTTATGCCCGTAACTTCTTGCACTGGACATGGAAAACTGAAATTTCCTCTCTGCAGCAGTATTTTAAACATTTAAGCTGTCGTAAATCTCCCCTCTGCCTTTTGTTCTCTAACTGAACAACACCAGCTCTTTCAGTATTCATGTTTTCTAGATTCCTAGTAATTTTTATTGTTTTTTTTTTTTCCCCTGGACTATCTCCCATTATTTCATTCCTTTCTTGCTTCCTGGGGCCCATACCTGGACAGCTGAGACGTCTCCATAATTTCAAAGAAGGAAGGGTTTATTATTCAGTACTCCCGTACACGTGTCCCAGAACGATTATTTTTTTTCACAGCAGTCTGAGCTTTCCTGCTCTGACCCTTTGCAGACTCTTCATCCAGCTGTCCCCAGCCTGCATAAAAGCAATTGCTTATTCCAAAATGTGAAAGATCTCCAATTTGTCCAGATTGTTTGTACTTACAGTCAAAATGTCTCTCAAACCATCTTCCGCTCCGGCACAGCATCACTGCGGATGTCAGGGTCATTCCAGTTTCTCCAACATTCATCCTAATTCCAGTTTCTCCACTCTTATTCCAGTTTCTCCCAGTTATCGCCAGAAATGCAAATTACCTGACCCACGGTTTCACTTCCCTTTCCTACCTCTTTCTAAGTACATCAAAGCTTTTTGATCTTTCAAAGCCCTTTGTCCTCTCTCCTACACTTCATGCAGAGGGAAGCCGCTAACAGCTCAAAAGTTTGACATCGCTCCTGCTGAATCCATGAATATTCTCAAATTTTGGCAGGGTCTCTCAGTATTTAAAATGCCTATGTGCTCGATGATTCTTATTGTATTTTTATAACTATCTACAGGACAATTTTAAGGGAATTTAGATGCTAAGGTGATCAATTAGAGATACAAGAAGTTTTTTGGAAACTAAATTTAATCAAACAGTATCAAGGCAACTAAGAAGCCTTGAAAATTCCACCAGGACCCACAATGTTCGAGATGTTTAGGATCCTACAAGTGAAATTGAGGACTTAGGACCTAGGGAATGGACAACATAACGGATTAAGTGTCACGTACCCTGTCCCTGTCCAGACCTAGCCGTAGGGATCTATTTTTAGGTGCCTAAATGACTTTTGCAGGCTGGTCCTGGGCAGGACAGGCAGATCACAGATGAACATGGAATAAAACACCATTCTCTCAAGCTCAACAGCAAGCTGGAAAGCTCTCTACTACACCTTCCTCTCCAAGCATTGTGTTGACTTTTTGAGCACAAATATTGCCTTAGTTTCTGGTAAAATGCAGTTATTTAGTTTATGATAAATCTGACTAGATAAAATGAAATGCACGGCAGTGACGTGCGTACCTAACAGCTCGGTAAATCAAATTCTGTCCCAGCCTGTCCTCACAGTCAACCTTTGCCACAAAGGAGCACACACCTTAAATAGCACTGGGAGAAAAAAAGAGATACAATGCCGTATTTCCAGCTAGAGATTTAGTGCCAAGAGTGATTAAGGTCCATTGATGTACAGCTTAGTATGCTGCTTAATAGAAGTAGTTTTTTTATGAAGCCATGCTCCAAATACGTGGAAGAGATGATTTTGAACACGTGTCACTGAAGAACAAGGGAGGGATGTCACTGCAGTATCACCAACCATCTTTTTGTGCTTACAGCCGGATTTCAGCGATTGCAAACATAGAGTCGATTTTGATGTATTGAGAGGCAACAGAAGGGGGATTTCACTTCCCCACTTTTAAGAGTTTTTTTATTCACTATGCAGTTTACTCTAGGAAAAATTAAACATGTAATTAATGTCAAATCAGCTCGGTTGATTTATATATTGTGCACACATTCGACAGAAACTGGCACTGTGTGTGAACACCCACTTCCTGAGACAGCACAATTTCATTTCTGCATGACCAGAACTGTCATGTCTTCTTATTTATTAAGTTAAATGAAGTGTGACCCAATGAGTCAAACGCCAGTTATGCTAGTTTATTTGTCAGCGTTTCAGGCGTACGGTCATAACACTTTAACAGCTTACACCATTTATGTTCAGCTACATCTTATTGTCTCAACAGGAGATGGGGCTGAGAAACTCTGAGACCCTTCAGCATTAACAACAAAAAAAAATGCAGCTGGTCCGCATGTAGCTGGTTGCATACCCATGGCCAATATTCCATTCAAATTGAAAAAAAATGGATAGTCAGATGAAGGTGTGTCCAGCTGAACCCCTGCATCTTTAGTAGCTGTCACTGTTGGCATCATCTCAGCATCTCGTTTTGCTCCCTCATTTAAAGAAGTATTAATATCTGGGAAGGATTTGCAGGTATCAGTGGATTACAACTCTCTTTGAGTGAACCACGTGCTGCTCTCGTTAGTCAAATGGCACACCTCTCCGGGAGATAGTAACAGGAGAGATGGAGGTAGGATACAGGATACTGAGGTGCTTCCCCATGTTCTGAGCACTGCACTTCAAGGAAGGAATGATGTACGAAAATCGAAAGAATTTGCAGGAGAGAAACAGAAGCGTTCAGCGACCCAGCAAGCACGAACCCCTCAGACAGGTAGAAGGATTCAGACAGCTACAGGGAATGGGTATGGTGAGGATGACAACACAGGTAAAATTAGTCATCATTGTGAGGGCAATCAATTTTTCTCCACCAGCTGAGGAAGAAATTAAATTATCACCTCCAAGATTTCATCTGGCTTTTAGAGAAACATCTTTAACTGTAACGCCAATGAAGCAGGGAGCTGAGGAGTCCTCTCTGATGAATGTTTGCAAGAACATCAGATGAACAGTCTGCCCTGGGAGCAGAGCAAGAATAAAGGATATTTTCCCTCTGTGCAGAGCTTTGATGTACCCAGTCGTTTTAGCTTCCTTCTTACATTTCTGTGATTTACACTACTGAATGAACTTGTTGATCTCAGGCTATACAAAGGGGCCCTGGAGGCTCCAGGTGGATCAGAGGTTTTATTTATTACATGCTACACAAATGCAAACCAAGAATCAATTCCTGCACAGGAAAGCTCTTTGCAAACCTGAGAATTATTTTAAAAGAAGTTAAACAGCCTCAGTAGAGCTGCCAGTCATCTGGGTTTCCCCACTGATTGTCTCTTTTCAAATTTCTTTTTATTGCCCACAACAATCTTGCGGGGGGAAGAAAAAAATATATGCTTTTCCTTTGTCAGGATTTGCAGTTACCCAGCAGTCAGGAGACTGAGAGGAGATCTTCATGCCCAGAAGTGCCAGAAGCTCCCTCTGCACACGCTGTCGGACCAGTCTCAGTGTGCAGACCAAGTCCAGGGCCTCAAAAGTGCCATGTGTTTATTGCAAATCTCGGAGAAATCCGTGCACAGCAAGTTGGACACAGCAGGGCATGCGAGAGCCATCGTATGTGTGTTGTACAGCTCATGTGGTCTATGTTTCTGTACAGTGTTTCTGACAAGCAACAATTAGGTGTCTTCAGCTTGATCTAATTGATTTCTGCTGCCAATATCACCATCAGAACTTGGAATGGAAATCAGGTCTCCTTGTGGCTAACATAATACCTGAACTGGAGGAGTATCTGCCTTTGCCCAAGAGATTTAACTATATTAAACTATCACTATTTTTTCCTCAAAATAGAACCGGGATTAGGGGACAAGTCAGCCTGCTGATAAATGCTGGTTCTTCCTTAATTCCTGTTTTAATTGTGGTGACAGTGCACTGGATAATGCAAAGCACCACGGGTCTTTCTCCCCGTCACAGTATCGGAAAGATGCACAATCTTTTGCAAAAAAGAGTTTATAAAATAAACGTTTATGTATTGGATTCAACAATTCTGAACATCTTTCTCAGAAGTGACATTTGAATTCTCCAAATATTTCCCACGGTCACCTACATCTGTGATACTCAGAGGAAGACTCAGACTTGTGTGACACTCATTTCCAAACAGTATTCCCGAGATAACCTGTGGGTTATTGTGCAGGTTATTTCATAAACCACAAATCAAAAGTCATAAACAATGTTCAATGAGTGCATGTAGGACTGGCACAACTCTCTTGGATTAAATGTCTGCCACTGGGTAATAAAATGAAAATCGCCCTTTTCAACCTCTCTCCAATGAGATGAAATAGATTTCCCTATTGTCAAGCCAGTGATAAATTTAGCTTTTGCATCTCAAAGTACAGAGAAATCTTTCAATTTCTACTTCAGAATAAAAGCTGGCCTTTGATGAATCATAAAAGATGCCGTAATGCACCCGTTGCCCCATTCCTGAACCCACGCTGGAAAAGGAACAGGGTGTAACAGACCATTTGCGTTGCGCTTACGCCCACACAAAATATTTCCTTTAAATGAAGAACCCAAAAAGCTGCTGCATGGAAATGCAGTGTTAGCAACAATTTCAGCCGAGACATTTTAAGCATGGATTGTGCCTAAAAAGCCACTCCAGCTGTACTGAAAACGACCCTTGAAACATTTTGTTTGAGCAACAAAAACATAGCGTAAACTTGACTCAGCACAAAGCCTTTAAAGTCAGGCTTTATTTTTTCCAAAATGAAGGAGATTGAGGATTTTCATTTCTTTGACTGATGGGAAAAGCTCCAGCTTCCCTCTAAAAATAATTATCGCAGGGCAGAGACTGAGCAAGCAAAAGCTATGAGTGACTGAAGACACAGAAACCCCATTTAATGCTCAAATCTTCAACTGAATGTTAAATATGCAAGTCCATGGAAAGCCAAGTATTTCCTGAAAAGTTACGACTTTCAGGTTTTTGAGATCTCTTCAGGGTACTCAGGATCTGTCCAACCGCAGAAGCATAAGCAGCTGAGAAGCTTCAGCATTTCAGGACTTGAAACAGCTTTTCGGAGAAATGTACCTTGCGAAAAGCTTACGCTCGAGCACAATGTAAAAGGAATGTTGACATCTCAAAAGCCGTTGGAAAACAGTTTTATGTGGATGGTTACCTTTCCTGCAAGTGACCTGAAGCACAGAAAGAACTAGCGCTCCGCTCATGGAGAACAGGGAATTCTTCTTGCCTTGACATACCCTTGAAGTACACGTAATTTGCGCAGGAAAGACACAGGAGGAAGGCAAAACAGACCAACTAGTTATAAAAAAAAAAAAAAAAAATCAATCGCACGCACCTCTCTTTTTCACAAGACCATGAGGTTTAAGATACACACCGTTTCGCACTAGGCTGCCCAAACCACTGAAGCGACGCGCACGTTCACACGCGTGTATGTACTTGGGGTTTAAACGGTTCCCATCTTAGGTTATTTGAACCCTGTTCCTTAAACTAAATTAGACCCCGTGGTTTCAGAATGAAAAACGAGTGTTCAAAATGGGATTTCATTTGAAATTCACGCTTTTAATTAACCTCTGCCAGTCTCCAGGACTAAAATGCCTCGTGTTTCGGTGACAGCTGCACAATTACGTTCTTCTCTTACTCCACTGACTCCTCTCACTCGACCCACCCCGGGTGCATGGTGCCTGGGTGCAAAGCACTCCATCCCGCTTCTGCCTTCCTGTGATGGGGGGGCCACGAGGAACGGACTTGGGGCAAACATTTGGGAAAATCTCTGCGGCCTTCACGTGTTCTATAAACAAGACTAGCTCCAACCAGGCCAGAGCAGAGGGAACTATAAATGTTCTCGTATCTTCACATCCTAATCACCAGAGACAGTCAGGCGCTCATGGATTATTTAACCTGATGTTGCCCTTGCTATCCTGCAAACTATCTGTGCGATACTCGTCAGAAGATCTTCATAAAATAATCAGCATGGTTTTTGAAAAATACCTCACTGGTTTACATCTTCCCAGCGATGTATGTATTTATGTTTCCCAACACACAGCCAGTGGTCCCGTTGGTTAATTTACTCTCATAATCAGATGTGTATTTTATTTCTACTCTTAATTTGTCTAGTTTCAGCTTCCAGCCATTAGATCTTGTTACATATGGGCCTGAAAGACTCAAGAGGCCATTATCTTTATCTCTATTCCCCGTGTCAGTACTTCCTCGTTATGATCGAGTCATCTTTTAATCTCTAAATTACCCACATTGTGCTCCTGCAGTCTGTTGCTACCAGGGCATATTTTCCCACACTTTCACCATTTGTTTGGTTCCACTATGAGCCTTGTTTAACCTATCAACCTTCTCCTGGAGCTGTGGACAAAGGACATAATGCAGTAATCCAGTTACACTTGCATCAGCGCTAAGTACCAATGCAACAGAAAGCCTTTGCTCCTCCTCGATAGTTCCCTGTATTTGTATCCAAGGATTTCATCATCCGTTTGGACTGGAGCATTGCACGGAGAGGTCTTGTTCATCTGACTATCTGCCACCCACTTTTCAGACCGCTGCTTCCTGCAATGTAGTTCTCTGAGGATCTTTTTTCACAGTACAGGTTTTGGCAAAGCGTTATTAGAGTACATGCCACTACTTCTTTGCCTCTTGCTTACCATCTGACATCAGATAGCCTTTATCACTGGATTGCTCTTTTTATTTTTGCCAAATAGATTAGCTTTAACTGTGTGTAGTTGCACAGTTTTCCAATGTTTTCCAATGGAGACCCTGGCCCGAGACCCACAGCAGGTGTTGGGCTAGAAAGAGTAAAACTAAGCCAACTTTCATGCCTATAAGCCATCTCCACATTATTTTCTTTTTTGTCATTCTCATTTAGCTCTACAAATGGATTTAGCCCTAAATGATGAGTTCAAAGAGAAGAAAATAAATATATTATGTATTTTTTTTCTAATGAGGCACTCATCTACTGTAGCTTGTGAGCTCGCAAAATCCAGGCACTAATACACCCTGTCCTCAAAAACCCTGGCTAAAAACCAGACTACAGGAGCAGCATTTCTAATCAGTGATGGTTAGTGTATTTGCATGACTTTGTGTTTATGATGTGGTACTGCTGCTAACTGCAAAGCAAAACAGAAATACTAATTCAGCGCTGCGAACAAAAATGAGTTTGGAGAAAGATACCAGGCTTGGCACAGGAAACCTAAATTTGTACAAGAAAAGCATGTTGCTGTCTAGAATGTGACTTTTTAAATGGCATCGCTCTGGCTGCCAACCTGTTTCTCTGCTTCCTGCCAACACACAGAGATTGTTAAAGGTTTCTCTGCACATTGCTTCAGCCTCAGAGGCTCTCCGCAATTTCTCTTCTAGAAAGGGATCAAACTTCTGCCTCCCTAAATTTTCCCCTAGACTCGTCTCCTCCGCTTGCCTTACCTCTGCCAAGAGGCTAGTCACCTTCTTGACATAAATTATCTCCTCTGCTAAGAGTCTTGGTAGCATGGGGGCAGAAATTTAATTTGCTCCTGCGGGTAGAAATCTTTACAATCTCTTTTCGGACTTTATCGCTATAGAAATACTTGGGGCTTGGACGGACAAGTGAAAGCAGTGACTTACCACAGCTTAATAAATGTATCACTGTCAGCCAGGCTGAAGTAATTACCCACCGCGTGTACTCTCCTGCCGCCAGGATGGCCGGGCAGAGCTCGTTCGACCCGAACACCTGCATGATCACTTGCTTGGCGGCAGAAACATGGTGTTTTGCAATAGTTTGTTCATATCTATTTTTGCTTTCTCTCCCGGGCATACAGTCAATGCGTTCCTCCACTTTTCAGCTCTGGAATTTGCTGCAAAAACACTCTCTCAGCAGTCCCACAGCATTTTCCTCCAATGTTTCATTTCCGTAGAGTGCTTTAAGCTGTCACAGCTTTAACAAGGATCTCAAAACAAAGCGTGCGTCTAACCCATACTGTGATTGTCGCTGCTCTTCAGAAACGTTGTTTTTACCTCCCCACGCTCGCTCTTTTTTGACAGCGCTCTGCTGTTTCAGAGGATCAGGATCTATTTAGCCTATTTACAAGGAGACCTTGAGTCCATCTCTAAATCCAAACAGGGTTGCTTCCCCAAATCCCTGCTCTAGCTCAACTAGGAGTTGGAGGTGTGATGCAGGTTATGGGGTGAGCATCTGTGACCCAGGAGATGCCCGAGGTCGGGATGGATTTTCTATAAGCCTGCCCTTAACAACTCTGTCAGTCAATCACAACCGACAACGTTAATTTCTTCTGGGGCCAATTTAAGCTGTCCAAAAAAACTTGTTTTCTGCATTTTGTATTTACCTTAAAGATAAGTACAGCCTGCCTGTAGGGACCATCACTTACAATGTATTCCCAGATGTTCTTAAACATATCTATGTTCATAGACATCAAAACTGGACGTGATAGGAAAAGCAGAGTTGTTTGTTACAGATCTCTATTCTCAGACATATTTATAATGCTTGCAATGGCATAATTATGGCCCCATCACTGTCAGCACTAACAGGCCATGGCCTGGTCGTGTTTCCCTGGGCTGTATGAACAAGNGATGTTCTTAAACATATCTATGTTCATAGACATCAAAACTGGACGTGATAGGAAAAGCAGAGTTGTTTGTTGCAGATCTCTATTCTCAGACATATTTATAATGCTTGCAATGGCATAATTATGGCCCCATCACTGTCAGCACTAACAGGCCATGGCCTGGTCGTGTTTCCCTGGGCTGTATGAACAAGACACTGGAAGGAGAGCCCTGGGTTACTGCCTCCACCCCCACGCTACAGCCTGTGACACAGACTTCCTCATAAAATGGCCAGGTGGCCTCTTCAAACTACGTGGTTTTGTATATGTATATGGAATTCTCTTCTCTATTTTCTGCCCTGGCAGTAGACATCTCCTCTCAGCAATCAGACAAAAGTAGCCACAGCCAGTTTACCCAAATGCATTCTCATGAAAAATTTATACTCTGTCTGAAGCAACTCTTTTTTCTTCATGGCCTCCCATTCACCGTATCCCAGAATGGCTGAGGCTGGCGGAACCTCTGGAGAGCGTCCCATCCAACCGCCTTGCTCAAAGCAGGGTCAGCAAGAGCAGGCTCCTTGGAGCCGCGTCCAGTAGCGTATTGAGTATCTCGAAGGATTGGGACTCCACAGCCTCTCTGGGCAACCTCCTCCAGTGTCTGACCATCCTCACATTTAAAACTTTTTTTTCTATTTTTTAATATTTCAGGGGAATTTCCTGTATTTCAGTCTGTACCCATTTGTCTTTCATTTAATAGCCAGCTGATCCCACAACTAGAGCGCGGGACCCTTAATCTCAGGGTCGTGGGTTCGGCCCCACATTGGGCGCCAATAAATCTGTCACAGTTTAAAGCTGGGCTGGCTATTAAACGAACAACAGATGCTCTTTGTTAACTCCCTCCCTTCCCAAAATAGAGGAGAAAGAGAAAAGGGAAAGAGACTTAGGGGGTTCGAAAAGTTAAAAACAGCTTTAATCTAACTACAAGAATCATGTATTATAATAATGGGAAAAAATAATAACAAAATATATACAAATATGCACAAACCTGATATCCACCCCCACACTCACACACACACCAATGACAAATACGTCACCCCGACGCTGTGGGGCACAGCCCAGCAAAGTCCCAGCCTGTACTCTGCAGCAGGCAGGAGCGGGATTCAGGATCAAAAGCAGAATAATTGGGTAGAGTCCTCCTCAGCTGCCTAAGCAAGGAGCTGGGTAGAGTTGGACAGCAGCACCCTGCACCAGCACCAAGACTGACCTGACCCCAGCCCCACACTGGGTTTAAAATGGCTCCTGGGCCATGGGTGCGGGTGGGAGCACCAGGTGAGGCTGCTCAGGGCCCTCAGAGCCCATCAGTGCCCCCAGGCCCCGGCCATAAAGGGAGAGGGAGTGACCCTGGTGATCCCTCAGCTTTAATCCGACCATGATGTGTATGGGATGGAGTACTGCCTTGGGTCAAACCAGGGCACCATTGCGTCTCATCCTGCCAGTGGGCACCACTGAGAAGAACATGGCTCCATCTTTTTCACACTCTCTCCCCATGAATTTATACACATGGATACACTGCCCTGAGCCTTCTCCTCCAGGCTGACAGTCCCAGCTCTCTCAGCCTCACCTGAGAGATGCTCCAGGTGCCCCATCATCTTCACAGCCCTTTTTGATCTGTCAAGTCCCCATCATTTTTGTACTGGGGAGATCAGAACTGGACCCAGCACTCCAGATGCATCTCACCAGTGCTGACTTTTTGCATATGTGGAAATGCACGTAAATATATGGGGCTTGTGCTGCTGATTGTTTGTTATATCACCAACCAAATGCCACAGATTTTGAACGGGAATAAGATCAATTTGATTCTTTAATTTCTGTTTTTGAGAAGACTATTAGACCTAAAAATCTGAGTGTGTTTCAACCTTGTATTAATAAGTTTACTTATTATTAGCGACGGCAAAAACCTCTGCGCTACGCTCCTCGCTCCTCGCAAACCCCCAGCAAAGGAACACACCCTTTGCTCCTGTTCGCAGTACGGGTGCAGGAGACCAGACTACAGGAGACGAGAGACACAGAAAGCAGCAGTGAAATAATACTGGTGAGCATTAGCGGTAGTGACAACAAACCAGCTGTCTCCCTCCTACAGAGCCTTAGTTTGTAAATCCCAAGCGGGCTGGGTTAAGGTTCGTGGTCTGACAGCTGGAAGCACAGTCTCTTGAGGAGATGCAGGAGGCCGTGTGGTTTAGTCAAGGCAATGGAGCAACTTTCGCAAAGGAAACTCAAATATTCCAGAGTAGATGAGTTTTAGGGGAACTTAGGGTCCTTTGGAGAGGCAAAGTAACAGAGTTAGTTGCAGAGATGATTGTTGCTTTCAGATTTGGGGCAGGCCACTAAATCGTAGCTAACGTGACAAAACTGGGTAAGGTGAGCAGTTAAAGGCAAAATAACCTGTTCACTAACTTCCAAACTTGGCTGGATACACACACCATCGTGAAAAATAAGCAGCGATATGAAAGCACTGGTAGCAAGATCACACCAGTCTGTTGGCCAGACATCCTTGGGGTCTTGTGAACATGGAGATGGTTTATGATGGTCCGTGGAGATTCAGGTGCTCGAGCTGCAAAGTATTTGCAAACTCAAGAGTGTTCCCTTGTTCACCCGCTCATTGTTCAGGTCATCCCTTACAATCTTCCAATCCTTTATCCCAAACGGTAACATCTCCGCTGACCTCGGTAGCTGGTTTTTGTTCCTCACAGAGCATCACATCTTTTTTATCTTTACAAGACAATTTCCCTCAGCTTTCCTTACCACCTTCTCTTTTGCTTACAGACTCTTAAATAACACAGTGGCGGCGTTGCTGCTTCTTAGTATTTTCTTTTGATAGTGCCAGCGAGTTCAATCACAGGTAACTTCTGCTAACTCTGTTTCATGACAGCTACAGGCTACCTGGCCTATAAATTCTCACAGTAAGTATGTCCCTTCTCTCTTCCGTGGCGGTTATTTTGTCAGAGGCGGATCTGTGCTCTAAAAATTGAGCTACCACCAGGCGTTTTAAGCCAATTTTGCAGTAAAGCTCACACTGCATCATGGAGTAATTAGGATGGAGATTCCTCCCATCCCAATAAAGGAGAGATGCTCAAACAGGAACGTCAGTGAAGAGGAAATGCGCGGGTCAGTAAAGCCAATCCCTGCAACCACAGCCAGCTGTACCACATAATCTCATCTGGCGGGATGCCCCAAATCTCCTCCGCAGCACCAAATTGCACAGGACTGCTCCAGCTGCTCTAACGGCTTTAAGACTTGTAAGTAAAGATTTTTTTTTTCTCTAAAAAAAAACCCTGCCTCATTTTAAAAAATAACCTTATAAAGGCCAGAAGATATCCCCAAAATCCTACGGTGCAGGGGAAACCTTGCAAAATACTGTCAAAGCAGGGGATGTTTTAAACACAGCTCCTGGGTTACAGGCTCAGCTCCAGCTCTGCCCCACGAGAAGCAACAGAGCAGTTCTGCAGGAAGGCAGTCAACCAAGGCTTAGCTGGGTCTAAACCCACCTCTTCCAACCAACCCAACTTTGATGGCAGCTGGAGCTCCAGTAGTAGATGACCCATTTGCCTTACTCCCTCTCTGTAAGTCTAACTTTCAGCATCAATAGGTCACTTCTTGTAGAGCTCATTGTACTAAGCGAAAGCATCTTTGAGCTGCGTAGTATCTGCAAGCTACGTATTGACTCTGATCTGTGCACCTTTAGTAGCAGAGAGCAGCCCAGCGACAGGGGCCCGTGGTCCAACACAAACCTGCCCCATGTTGCATCACCATCCCCTCCTGGTGAGACGGCTGCTGCTGGGACTTTGTATTTATTCTAACAATCGTATTTTTAAGCTGGGAGTCAAATCCTCATGCGGTGTAAAGTGATGTCAGCATCACTGCGCTGGTCCATACTGAGTGAAGACATGTCTTCGATCCTTCATTGTGATACTGTCTTCAAGATCCATTCCTTCCCCAAAAGCAAAGACCTACTACCAAAATGATTTCCCACCATATGCCGCACAAGGACTGGTTAATAAACTCCACAGAGGTGCTTTTTAAAAATCAACTTTACATGAGTCTAACAGATTGAAATACTACTTTTATTACGGTATTTAGTTTTCAGGATTTCCAAAATGATTATTAGAAGGTCCATAATCTTACCATAAAACACACAATTATTCCTGAGTAATGCCCGTTGGTATCTGAAGGCTTTTACAACTGTTGAGAAGTACATACTGAAATGTACTGTGTAAGGAAGACATAACTATTAAAGTAACAGAGCACAATGACTTCTATAGTAAGTCTAGCTCACACACATTGAGATAACACAGGCAATCTAGATTTCTCTTCAATAAAAATTAAGAAATCATGATAAATAAATGTTAGCTACAGGGTTTCCCTTTCCACCTCCCCGTCATTGAGGAGTTTTAATCAAGCTGCTGATATTTTCCAGCCTGAACCACCCAGGAAAATCTCATTCACACTGGTTTTGAAGCATCATTGCAGAGACATTAAATGGATGCTCGATAAGAAGGTTGTCACCATCTGTGACAACATTTTAAAGACAAAGATGTTTTCTGACTGACAAAGTAGGAATAATGCTGCGGTTATCTCCTCTCAGTCCTGGTGAGTCATGCAGTCATCTTGATCTAGAATGATTACCCCTAACATTACACAGCTTGCTTTCAAACCTGTGCCGAAGCTAAAAACTCCCCAAACCTCCTATGGGCTGCGAAGGAAAACGCAGAGCAGAGGTGCAAAACACGGGAGAGCTAGGGCAGGCAGAAGCGTGTCTGCCACGGGATGCTCAGCTGAGGTTTTAAAACTGCAATCATACACTTTCCTTTTAACAAATGAACACTTAATCGGTGTCTCTTACTGAGAATAGTGAGGGTTACCTATATACGTGGAAGCAGCTGCAAGAAAAATAGCTGCAGCTCACCTCTGCTAATATGCTGGGCAAATTTCCTCACCATTCAAAGGAAGTACTTTTTTATTTGTTTATGATAAAAATCTATTTCTTAAGTGGCATAAGCTGTTACAGAAATTTTCTATAAAAGAATAAAGGGTGATGTATTTTGCCTCATTCTTCATCTGTTTCGCAGCAGCGATTACCCAAGCGTAACGCACAATAAAAATATGATGCAATATCTGGCCACCTTCTCCTTCAAAAAGCCAACAGAATTGTACAAAATAAGAATTCCTAAAAACCAGACCACTCTGTACTCTGTAAGTAGAAGCTGCTCATATATCGAACAGTACACTGGACAGTAAGGGCTGTTCATTTTACCAATGACCAGATCAAAGTGCCACATCCAAAAATATAACAACCAAAGAAGCAACAGAAAAAAATGAGGACAGTCACATGTTCACTGAATTAAATAAAATGTTTGAACGGTGTAATACAGGATCGTCAGCATTGAGCTTGAGTGAAAGGAGCATTCACTGGACAAAAACTTCCAAAGAGGCAACTGCAGTTACCTAGTTGTCTTCTCCAACCAGAAATGGAGACCTCAAGCTGATGAAAACCTGTGAGAAGTTGTCCAGAAAAATTCCAAAATAACAAACTTCACGTACCTCTGCCTTGGCATAGTTCCTTCTTTGTTATTGGGAGGCTTCTTTGCAGCCATTTCACTTGGCAGCTGCCATTTCCTGGAAGAAAATGGAAACAAGTCAGCTGGATGTAACGAGGTGCGAAATGAAAGGGTTGAAACTTAGTCTGGGAATGGTAGAGCTGAGAGGTTTCACCCGACAGCATGAGAGGGAAAAAGGTATACACAAAGCACGGCACTGCTGAAGAGCCAGGCATGGTCTCAGCACCCTTCATCGTATACCCATCACAGCCATAAACCACAGCAAGCTGCTACTATGTTCAATCTTTGCTCCACATCCCCCCTTTTCCCCTCTAATCTGAGGCATAAACTTGAAGGCACCTCCTACATCCTGGTTCCACCTTTCTCTACCCATCTAGACATGACCGTTCACTTCATTTTCACTTCTCTCCATGCACAGACGTAGAGTTCAGTACCTGAGAACAAATACGCTTTACGGGTAGAGATAAAAAATAGATTTAATCATGTCCATTAACTTCTCTAGAAACACACAACGACATACTCTATTAACTGTTCCCCTTCAGACATTTTTCATTTACAGTGCCCAATTCCTGATTCTAAAGCATTTAATTACTCTCACTTTGTTAAAAGATCCTACTAAATCTCTTGACTTACGCAATGCACCATAAATAAGACCTTTTTTTCACATTGCCTGGTTACTTTACGATTGCACAGGTTTCTTGAAGACATCTGCATAAATTTTTATGGGACTTAATAGTCCACTTCACATCTTTCTTGTCTCCTGTTTTGCCCATGAATCAGAACTGGCAGTCGCTGTCCTAAGCACCACAAACGTAATTACCCAGAGTATTAGTCTCCGTGTGTATTACTCTCTCTTGTTTTTTGCACAGTCCTAACATTGCAAGTGTTCATACGTGAGTTATTGGGATTATTTGCAAAATAGGATTAAGATGCGAGGCGAGATTTATTTGGAAAATTACTCATCAGTCTACCAAGGAAGAAGGTCAGGAACTTCATTAAAACAGATTAATGTAGAACAACTGTTATCTAATAAGACTAGAAGCCTAGAGGACCTTCTTGCTCGTTGCAGAAATACCCTACTAAGATGCATTATTTGTGAGAGCAACGAAAGCTACTTTAGAAACACTGCAGTCGCAGCCTGGAACATGACAGGAGATATATTCTCTTTAGCCACTCCAGCCATTGATAAATTAGTTCTTGCCTGAAATTGGCATTCTGTCAGTGAGCTGAAGGGGACTGCAGCAAGCGCTACAATTAGTGCTCCCCACGGAGCGAAGGCAATGACAGTGTGCCTGCCTGTGAAGCTGCTGAGAATTCCCGGGCTGGTTTATTATGCAGTCTTTACGGCTTATCCACTCCACTCGAGGCTCCAGGGAACAGCCTGGATAATAATTCTGTAACTCGAGTACTTAACCTGCTTGCTTAGTTTGCAAAGCCAAGTCTTCATAAAGGAGTGACTCATGGGCAGTCCTACTTAGAGACAGGCTGAGACGCGTACGTTGAGCGGCATGGGCAGAATTAGTACTGCGGCAATTTAATTTCTCCTTTTCTGCCTTTCTTTAACAGTTCCAGAAAGACAACTACCAACACCTACACACCGCACCCTCCCATTCTCTGAAGCTAACCAATTTTAAACGGAGCAAAAAATCAAAAGCACAAGAGATCTGGCCAGAGATTTGCATGTACGCGCGCATGTGTTTTTTACCAGAGGTGGCCTCAGAAACAGAGGCATAAAGGTTATAAAAATGTAGGCAAAACTGAAATAGCTCTGCTACGCTTACGGTGCTGCAGCCCAACAAGTGAAAAATCCTAATGGGTGGTTGCAGCTTCTGGCACGGTATCTGTCTCGCTCCTTTGTCCTTGGTGAGTGATACAGACCACACACTGAAATTTGCTACACGGATTTATTACCGTAAGTCTTCCCTCCACGCTACCTGTCTCTGCTTTTTCTAACCACTGAAACGGCGTTTTATTTTGAAGTATTAAAGGTCACTAGGAAAAAGGTAAAGGCGGGCAAAGAAAAGCCATAACCCACATAAAAGTGTACTTTTATTACTTTTGTAATTGGAAAAAAAAACCTAACAGAGATTTAGAATGTGCAATTGAGACATGACATACTTGAAAGGAGTAGAAATTCAGGTCTTTAGCTAAGAGTTTGAGATGACTGGGAAAAGGTTTAAGCTCATATTGTGCCACAGCAAAGGAGGATTTATAAAAGGGCAAGAGTTTTGGAAGATCTCTAAGAAGCCGTCGGGTGAATATGCTAAGATGTGAGAGGAGATGACTTTACCCAAGTACTTTTTATCTGGGTCAGAACTATTAAATCGTTGTTCTCTTTCACAGTTCCACCCAGCGTCCCTTTCCGGTCAGCCTCTCCTACGCGCAGATCTCCGCATCTCTCACTCACCACACTTGGCAGAATTTTTGCGGAAGAATACACACAGGAAACACAGATGTAACTTCCAACGCACGTGGTCTGCAGTACGAGTGGAAGTACACCGAGGTCCACGCAGGCTCCTTCCTGGTTTTAGCGCCAATACTTGGAAATAGAATACTGGTACTAAAATAAAATATTGGTTAGATTCCCATGCCTTAAAAAATAGAGCTGTTTCATTTTACTACGAAGTCTTTACGTAAGCTTAAGCCCACAGAAATAGAGGAAATGAGACACAAGCACTGTTAATGGCTGGGCCGAGCATTCACACCTTTGTTGCACCTCAAGGCAGCACAGAGGGAGCACAAGCCAAGTAAACTCCTCCGCCCCTTCCACTTTCATAGCGTAACCCAAAGGGCGTCTTTTCACATTTTCTGAAGAATTTTCTTATGCTCAGAACACATGCAAAATGAGCGCTGACGTCTCTCCGAAGCCCGCAGGCTTTGTGAGTGCGGGGCACGTTTTAGGTTTAAACCCTTCATACCTGCACACGCAACATTTATAGCCATTTTCAAGGCAATTTTGTCGCTCATGAAAAACACTGGTGCTGTCCTCTTCATAAATAACAAGCTCCTCTCACAAAAGCCACCAAAATCTCCCATCTCAGAGCATAGTCATATTCAGAACACATCCGAGAGCGACCGCCTCCCAAAACCATGTCCCATCGGGCCACTTAAATGACGTCTTACTCCAGTATGGCTGAGGTGCAGACCTATGCCTTGTCTGTCTTTTCCACATTACGAGTGACAGCCCGTACAGCCAGGGCATCGAGGAGACAGAGCCAGGCTCTTCTCAGACATGCAGAGCAGAAGGATGAGGGAAACAGCACAAGTTACAGTCTATCTGGGCAATTACAATTAGATACAAGTATTACTTCTTTTTCCTCGTGAAGGTCGTCAAAATCTGGAACAGGGACCTGAAGAGGCTGAGAAATATTTTTGGGATACTCAAAACTTGACTGAGCAACCTGATCTAATCTAGAGAACCCCAGACATCCCTTCCAGCCTTTTTTTCTCTGATTCTATAAAAGTCCCCACCACTGGAAACATGAGTTAGGTACTTGTGGAGGAGAATAAACTGGTCGCATCTCTCAGCGGGTATGGGTGCCTTGGGACTTAGACTTCTGAGAAACACAGCCCATGGGTTAGCTGTGAGCATATTTAACATATGAAACTGCATCTAAATGAGCACGTAGCAGCAACTTCTATCTGCTTTTTATATGAAATCCTGGTGTGCTTGCAGAGGAAGCAGGAAATCCCGATGGGAGTATTTACACTCTGTAAATGCTCCCATTAGAATCATAGAATCATAGAATGGTAGGGGTTGGAAGGGACCTCTAGAGATCATCTAGTCCAACCCCCCTGCTAAAGCAGGTTAGCCTAGAGCAGGTTGCACAGGAATGCATCCAGGCGGGTTTTGAATCTCTCCAGAGAAGGAGACTCCACAACCTCTCTGGGCAGCCTGTGCCAGTGCTCTGTCACCCTCACAGTAAAGAAGTTCCTCCTCATGTTCAGGTGGAACTGCCTGTGTTCCAGTTTGTGCCCATTGCCCCTTGTCCTGTCGCTGGGCACCACTGAGAAGAGTCTGACCCCGTCCTCTTGACATCCACCCTT
>VZSC01002584.1:573997-598261 GCA_013398225.1 Steatornis caripensis
GCCTCCAACTAGATTCCACACCACCGATCACAACCCTCTGAGCTCTACCATTCAGCCAGTTTTTGACCCACCTCACTGTACGCTCATCTAGCCCACTCTTCCTGAGCTTTCCTATGAGGATGTTGTGGGAGACAGTGTCAAAAGCCTTGCTGAAGTCAAGGTAGACAACATTCACTGCTCTCCCCTCGTCTACCCAGCCAGTCATGCTGGATGCTTCATTAGGATGAAGCTCGCCAAGATAAAGTCCTGCTCCCCCTTCCTGCCCCATTGCCTATCCTACTTTCTCAAATACTTCAATGAAATGAGAAAAGGTAAAAGCTTGCAATATGCTTATGGTCCTCAGTAGGGTGTTGGTCTGAAGGCAGGAAAAAAAATGAATATTCATAACAGACTTGATTTCTGCAGTCTAACAGGTGTTATTTTAATCGCTACGGAGAAAGTGGTTTCCCTAACAACAGTGCCTTTTTTTTTACCTTGTCCACATGACGGTTGCGGAGGTCTGTCCATCCTGTTCTGACTAAGGATCCTCGTTTTCATGAGACACTCTCCTCGCTCTTTTTGTCATTATTAGGATACATTATTTGAATGTACTGTTCAATATGGTAGCACACAGATGTGCAAAAACTGCAGCAGAACTATGTGTGCTAGGCAGTACAAAGAGATACACAGAACAAAGAGATACTCCCAGCCACAAAGGAATTAAAATCTGAGCAGTAAGAGCACAATATAGGTAAATGAAGCATGCAAAAAAATTAAGATATTTTTGGTCAACATCATAACCCCAGGTCTCATCTAATCATTTGTCTCATGGTCATGCATTTCTGAGGATATTAAGGCAAAGACAAGGTCTAGGGAGCCTACGTCCCTGTTCAAACCTCGTTTCTGTCTACTGGGTTTCCCAGCTCCTCACATCATCCACTTGACTCTATTCAGTGCACGATTTCCAAAATACTCCCGCTGCTTCTTTCACTCTGCATCTAGTTCATAGCGCTAAACTTCACGCCCAAAGCTTAGGCTCCTCTCTCTGCTCAAATTGAGGGCTTGTCCAGGTGATGTGCCATGCAAGCTACTCCGGCAGACGCAGGGAGGACCCTGTCGGCTGCTGTGATGAGAATGAGGAATCCTCAACATTGCCGATCGCCTCTACATTACTGGTCACCCATCGTCAAGAATGACAAATCTCGGCCACCGCAGAGGTGATCAACCAATTGCAAAGTCCGTTGGGTTACAGAATGCTCAGGATACTTTCACTGTGTTAATTAAGCCAACTTCACAGTTAGTTGGATCAGATATTGTTTACATTGTTAAACCAATTGGTTCTTACTCTAAGCATGCTTCAAAGTCCACAAAATTCATCTATCCTGAGGTTGTTTGGATATTGGGTCTCACAAAATGAAAGGGAAATGCATTTTTTAAGAAATATATGGAGAAAGGAAAACATCTGCCAAACAAAAAAAAAACCCCAACAACAACAACTCCCCCCCCCTCCAAAAAAAAAAAAAAAACAAACCCAGAAGGGAGTTGAGCTATTTGAAGTAAACAAAAATGCTGAGACAAGAACTAATGATGTTTGAATAGGCCAGAAGAAGTTCTGGGCTAGAAATTAGAAAATGCTTTCGCTGACTTCCTGTGGGAAGTATCAATGTGTGTAGAAAGTCAAAGTGCTTGTAGTTAGAAGATGAATTTTGATAGGTTTTCTGAACGAGATTATAGAACAGATACCCAAAAATCAAGAGAAGGATTGGAGGGGCAGCTCTAGATTTCATTTCTACGTTCCGTGTGTATCTGTTGGGTATGATGTGTAACTTGGTGCGTTCTCCTGCTTTGCACACAGTGCTTTCCTCCATACCAGTGCAGCACACTTAATAAATTCTAAATAACAGTAATAATTTCTGAGATTCCTATTTCATTTTACAGTTATTTATTGGCTTCTCCCATAAGAGAGAGGCTTGCTGAAGCTCGCAGATAAGCTTATTAGAAACCATAGCACAATACTTTGAACACATGATTTATGTGTTTTCAGGCCACTACTGGGTAATCAGCTTATTCTGGATTCCATCCAGCCAACTCTGCTTGCACTTTACTCAGACCAGCTGTGATCCACCTGGACCACAGGTTTCTAAAAACTTGTCTCAGCACACCAGGACAGAGTCTCAGAGATTTAAATGAATTTCCTACCACTGGCGACGATGGAGTATTGCCGATTTGCACCAGCTGAGCAATCCGTGTGTAGTCCACAAGTACAGCAGAACTAGCACCATTAATAATATATTATTAATGCTCAAGTTTTTCACTAAAAGGGCTTGCTGGTGACTAGCCAGTGGCGTTCTCAAACCATGGGAGCAGGTGAGATGCCATCTTCTCCCCTCCTGTTGTTCAGCTGGAGAAGACCCAAGAAGTTGTTCCTTCTGCTGTGCAACACTCTGCCCCTTTCCCCAGGGATAAAGAGGGAGTGCGCTGACAGCCTGTTAGCCCCTTGCCTGGCAAAGGCCCTCGGCTTAATCTCATGTGGCTCTGCCAAGACTTTCCGGCGAGGGAGATGTTAACTGCATTTGAGTGACCTGCCTCAGTGACATTGGCCAACGCTCTGCCCAGGAGACTTCGCCACCTGCAACAGGAGCCGTGCTGAGAGCAACTGGTGCAATATTAACCCAAACAAAAACGAGGCCTGTAACTCGACTTCTTAAAACAGTCCCCTAGATCCTGGCAGACATTACTTGAGTAAAGACTCAAGCGCTGGCGTGAGCCCAGCAGTTGTCCTTCGGTTAGCTTTCGGCCTTTCTGCTCCCTCCCACCACGCTGCAGGATGAGCTCTGCTCCGCAGCACGCAGACGACCTGGCCACAAGCAGCCGGGTCCTGAGCACCTCGCTACCTACAGCACAGCTGGCCTTTGGGCTGGGGTCTGGTTTTTTGCCTTCTCTTTATATCTATCATATTCACACGGCTTGGCTGATCCACTCTGATTTCGCAGGCTGCTTCCTCTGACGCCCCACGGGGTTTCTCATTGGGCTTATCTTTATTCAGCCTTGACAAGCTTCCTTTGACTGAGACGATCTGAAGATATGGATAAGAGATCAGGTTTTATGCAGATGACATGCAGATTTATGTGAAGTTTACTCCTAATTATTCTTTCTCTTCTTCTGTTTTATCAGTTTGTCTTGAGGACATGGAGGCATAGACGTCATTTTTTTCCTGATCTATATTTAATACTCCTAAAACTGGAATCTTAATTATTGGTTTCAGGCATCGGCTTAAATATGCATCTTCTTTCTCAAAATCTGATGAATGCCATACCAGGTATCGTGGCTGGCTGGGGCAGCGCACAGTTCATCCCTTGTCAGCACAGCACTTGCGACCATCAGAAATTGCATCAGGATTCATTCCATCGTTGCAACGACACCAGCTGCACACCTCAAAGTGCAGGTTTATTTAGCCCTTGCTTTAGATACTTTGACTTCTCCAACAAGGAAATACCAAATTAATAAAAATAAGGAAGTGTATTTTTCCATTCCTTTTGAGAAAAAAACAGGTGTTCACCCGTGCTTTAATAGTTCTCCAAATAGTTTTCGGGCAACCTGCATTTATTGGTATTTCAGCCCTTTCCAATAAAAACGTGGCATCAGAACAAAACGTAACGACTACAATTCCTTCTAAGAGCAGCAAATTCCAACAACGACAGCCAGTTTTGCTCCCGGTGCACAGATCACCAGTAGGTGTTGTAAACTTACGCGGCGAGTTGTATACCTCATTTAGAAAGAGCAGCTGAGCAATATCTCAAGGTCTGACACACGTTATTCTTAAGAGTTTCTTTTCTAGTGCTTCACGACCAAAAACGGATTAATGTTTCTGATCATGCGCAGCACCGTGCTGCAGCACATTACAGCTGAAGAATTTATTTTGCCATTACAGCTAAAATATTTATTTTGCAATTCCTGATAACGAAATAACCACTACTCTGAAATTTAGTGTCTGCTCAATCACGGTCACAACTCAGTGCAGAACAGTCCTGAGTCACTCCCTTTTTTTTTTATTTTTTTAATGGCAATCCGCAGATGAGATGTCCACACGGGTGCATCACTAACCAGTAACAGGAGGGATTTTTTTCAGCAAGTAAGTATTTCTCTAAGTTGCTGCTCACTGTCCCTCTCCAAAATAGCAACATGCGGAACCTTTGAAAACACTCATAAATGAACAAGATGCCATGAGTATTAAAAGCAGTTCATGATCTAGTTTCAAGAATATGACTCACTTCACCAGGGAACTCTATTATTAAAGTGAGGGGGTTTTGCTTTAAAAAGAACAATACAAGAATTACATAGCAGTCATTCAAATCCTTCCTTTTCCTTTATAAAATCCGCAAGCCTTATATTCATCATCGTTTCACTTTGCCGTCCAGTGACTGTAATACCTATCACCAAGAGGGGGTAAATAGCACGTTGTATGTAAAAAGGGCTTTGCCGTGAATACATGGAAAGGGTACAAATAAACTAGATGTCACAGCAAGCAGTCACTCTTCTGCAACGTTCAAGACCTGCATTTAATTTCTCCAAGAGAGATGCTACGCTGCTTCCGTATGAATTAGTCAACTAGCAAACGCATGGGAGAAATAATATTATTAAATATTATTTCTTCCCCGTGACTAACATGTTACTGTAAGCCAGGGAAGATTGGACAGATGGATGGAGATTCACAAAGCTGCATTAGTCATTTCCCATGTTCAATCTCTGTATATCCCCAGATCATTGAGAATAAATATGCAGGGAGAAAAACTCAGGTAGAGTAAATCAGCATCTTTCCCTGGGCTTAATCGAGCTCTGCGGATTTACTAGCACGCAACATTCTGAGACACTGTTTCTTGTAAAAAAAATATACATAGAACAGCTGAGAAATCAAATGCCATCAGCGTGAAAGGTAATTGAATTTGACAGTGTTACTAGGGATGGAAATGACACAAAGTTTACTCAGACACACCTTGCTGCTTTTCGCCCCGTGTTCTTGGGAAAAGTCTGAAAGCAACCTGAAAGCGAACGGTGTACGTTGCCGAACGGCGCAGACCTGCACCGCCTTTTTGAGACGAGTAAATACGAATCACGCGATTTTTACCCACGGGGTCGCTTATTCAGCTGGAGGTCAGCCAAGATCAGCTCTGAACAACTTACTCCACTGAAATGACGCTGGGTGACATTTCGATCCCTCTGCTCATCTTGATACGCAGTTTACTCATTCAAGAGTCTCATTAAAATCAGCATCACTAAGCACAAGGTCAGATGCTTTTCAGCAGGATGATGATAAAAACCTGAGTTATTGGACACTGGCATTACGCATGGAGAAAAAAAGGGTGTAGCACTTTCCAACACACAACAGGGGTTTTCTTGAAATACAAACGTTTCATGGGAGCCAAGTTCAGGGATCTTCTCTGGGGAAAGAGGATCAAAACACTTTAGATTAAAATTTTTCATGTGTACTCACTTCTTTTATCTTAGGTTTGTTGGCATTTATTAGTGGCTGCGGTTAATTTTGGCATACCGCATTTTAATTTCTTGTTGTATCTGACGTTTTATATTGCACTGGGGAGAGCACTGCAAAAGTTGTATGGTTTTCAGTTTCTTGATGTTGACTGTTATATTAATATTTTCCCCACTATTAATTGCTTTGGATCTGTTTGTTTGTTGGACCAGATTTGGGCATTTCCACTTTTCCTTCTGATTTGTGAAAGAAGGCAATTTTTTTAAGCTTTACATTTTTGTGGGGCAGTTTTCTGATTGATGTTATTCCTAAATGGGTGAAAACTTCCTCCTAACATAAATTCTGTCTTTGCTTGTGAGCTCACTTTGAGCACCTTTCCTATCATCCAGCCAGGACTGACTCTACTGAAATGAGTTTTCTTGGAGACAATGAATTTGGAAAGCAAATTCTGAATTCATAAATATCAGTTCCCCTGGAAACTCAACTTTAAAATTCACATTTATCCAGACGAAACGCAGAATCTCAAGTCTGTGTGATCTTGTCTGTGTCCAATGACACAGCTCGCAGTTTGAATAATAAAACACTCGACGTGTTTCCACATATCGTGCTGACCGAGATCTAATTTACAGGAATTTTTTTGGTGAGTAATGCAGGGTGCCATACAAATTACGTATTTTCTGATTTTAACACGATTCCTATTGTCACTGTAGTATTCTTACGCATTTGAACCTTAACGTCACATCTTCTAGTTCTCCATTGTTCCACTAATCTTTATCTAATCTCCTATTCACGAATGGGAAATGATCATAAGGCGGTATCATATCACCGCCATCAGAACTTCATTTTGTTAAAGTACTTCTGCGGGAAGTTTATAATTTATTAAAAACCTTTATCTATTCTTTAATCATCTCTTCATTGTAATTGATCCTCTAGAGCTCACAGAAATTCTTCCAAGAGCCTGTCTGAATAAGACTGCTTCAGAACAAGGAAAGGCATAAAGGAGCCGATTAAAACTCCCTTTGGCCTTTTTTCCATTATATAAAGCTTCAGGGTGGGCTTGTCCATTAGGAGAATCGTGTCGGGTCACGCAGCTGCGAGCAGGGAGTTGTGCGAGAGGTGAAGGCTGGGGACATCGCTGCAACACAGTCAGGCACTCAAGGGAGCAACAAGAGCGGCACAGAGAAGCCCTCCAACAAGCAAGGGAACAAAGAGGCACGAAGAGACGTGGCCTGGAAGCTCACGCTGCACGGGCACTGAGGCCAGAAAGGGTTTGGGGAGCTGCAAAGGCTGAGATGGGGATCTCTGCAAAACGTACCACCCGCTTGGGAGCCCTGAACCAAGTTCACGGGGAGCGTGGGAGGAAGGTGTGCACGGGCTATTGCGCCTTGCACCGGCTGTACCGCTTGTAAATGTCTGCTCGCTGTAGGATCAAAAAGCAAAGGTGTGTTGGCGAACTGCAAGTGGAAAAGCCACGTTGAAAGGCTGTGATCCCGGCAGACTTGGAGAGCGCCGGATCATTAGCTGGCGATGCACTAGAGATTCAAAGACAAGATTTCACCGAAAAGAAGCACCCAGACTTCAGATCATTACGCAGACCTTCTCAGACAACTTGAAAGAGAAAAGCTCAGCTGAACAGCTCTAGTAAATTACCTTCCTTAGAAGACCCTCACTTACTCCAGCTCAGGTGAGCTCTGTGAAAAAAAGCATCTATTTATCATGCCGTTACCATTCTCAAAATTAGGTCCTCAAATATTAAAACAAAACTTTAAAAAATTATCTCAAAGTTGATTTACCTTCAGATTCTTTTTTTTTTTTTTCCTCAAAAACCACACCACCAGTTCTTATTTGACTCTCCGTTCAGAAACTGAATTTATTTCTCACGCCCAAGTTTCTTCTCTGGAAAAGCTTTCCTTGAAACTTGTTTTTTTTTAAATCAAAGCTGAGTTTCCCTTTCTGTCTCTTGGTTTAAGCAGCAGCAACTTCTTGAGAAACAGAGTTCAAGAGCCACACGGAACAATTGAGTCAGATTTGGCAATATTTTAATCCCTTTCCCAGCTTATGTGACGGTTCCTGAATTTCTCTGTGTTTTTATACGTCTCATTCCTGTCTTTGGAGGAGTCTGAAAATGCCTGAAAACAGAGATCTGCATTTAATTAGCTTTTGCACTCATTTGAATAGAAATAAAGGAAAGCTCGGTGCAGATTCAGTTCTAATAAAGGGCCATACCGGGAGGGGTGTTCTTCCAACTTTACTCAGATCCTCTCCTCTATCCTCACAGCAAGTACATTAGTAGCACTGCAGTACAGAGAATTTTCTTGACCTTGAAACAGTAAAACCCTGAGTGGGGATGGAAGAACACGGGCTACAGAAACCTCAACTTCTATTTAGAGAAGTGCTTCAGCGAGCAGGCTTGGAAGGAGAACAACAATACTGTCTGACCCTTGGGCAAAACACAGCCAGCCTGGCAAAAATGTTAAGTCAGAATGAGCAGCCCCTGTACAGAAATGGGCTCTGATGGCTTGTGTAACCGGCACGCAACCTGAGGCTGCCTACGTGACTTGTAGACTGTGCTTCGCCGGGGTTTTTTAAATAAGCCCCGCTAAATTACCAGGAAAATTAGATAGGGAGTACAGCATGTGGATGCCTTAGACCTGAAAAGCTGAAATGCTCCTCTTTTTCCAGACCACAAATTTTCGTTTTTCTGAGGTTAGCACTAATAGGAGGTGACGCGAGCTCCCATAATAAGATGCTTTGTGTCATGACTTAGTTAATAATGCCCAACTAATTGGCAAGTATATGTCACGCGAAACAACAACAAGGAACCCTACTTGCTGCCAAAACCTTTGGAAATGCTGCTTCTCTGTATAATTCACACAGGCCATCATGATCTTCTACCAAACCTGCGAGGACGGAGCCAGATGCTCAGGCGCATACACAAACTAATTGCCAACAAACCACGCGTCGTCCAAGGCTTAGGTCTTGGCTACCAAAACCTTCCAAGACGGCTTTCTCCTACCACCATTTTACAAAGCCATCCCAGCTTGGAACCAGCACGGTTCCAAAGTTGCTTTTTTTCTCCCTAGCAGTACTGGGAAAATGTTTGCTCTTGCACAAGGTGTCCCACCATGGAAAGATTTTTCCTCTGCGTCCTGTGCCAAAGCTGCTCTGTCTGCCCCGGGAAATGCCCGGGCATCTTATCTAGTACGGCTCCAGCTGCCATGGCTAGTCCAGGACTGCAGCACAGCGGTGTGCCGGCTCTCCTGCTCTGCAGCACGACCTGCCAGGGCTCTCGTGATGATCTGCAGGACACCTGTGCCCAGGCAGGATGCAACTCTGCGCTGCAGACAGCGGGACTGACGCAAGGCACTGATGGCAAATGCAGGAGGTGAAGGCCGACCTCCCAGGAGCGAGTGAAGGGCAGCCTTTTACCCCAGCCTCAAGAAATGCCAGACCGAAAATGCCCTCATTTTGGTGGCCCTGGACCAGCCCTAGGAGCTACAGGATCAAGCTGTCCCCTTCTTCCCAAAATGGAGACCTTCAGTAACCTACAGGTTGAGATGCCAGCAACTGCCAGGATCTCTCTTAAAATCCCTGGGCACCCAAAGACAGTCAGAAACGTGCTGGCTTTGACAGCTGTGAACTCTCTACTGGCTGATGCACTGCTGCTGGTTTTTTAGGTCAACTGTCAGGTTGAGGACCTGGGAGAACTGGCAGAAGGAGGGAGAGCGGCATTATCCGGACACAGTAGGACGTAAGTGAAAGAGCACTTCAGAAAAGCAAAGAACATTAGGTTATATTTTTTGTCTTTGTGGGAAAGCTTCTAACGACAGCTTTGATGCTAAAATGAGAGCGAAAACTATTGCCAGATTTGGTGTTATTTATTACAGGTACTACTGAAGCACCTCCAGACTCACGGAACACCTTGAGCAGATCGCCTCTTCTGCAGCCCGTTCCCCGTTATTGTTATGGTCTGAATGTGATTCTGCAGTTGTCTTTTATTTACCTAGATGTGCTGCAGTAAATGAAGGCCTTGTGCTCTTTCACAACACGCACAACGTGACCTTTGTGGACAACTACCTGTCAGGCAGAAAGCAGAGCGCCAGCAGTCTTATAACTGTTTCAGAGACAGGCGGCTATGTCAAGATTATAGAAATATCGGACCAATTTCTCTGTATTCAGAAGAGGTTGAAAATTGCAGGGCAAAATCTGTGCTTTCCAAAACCTGCTTCCTCCCCAGCAGAAGATAACTCTCAGGGGCCACCGTCTGACAGAAGCAGAGCTCCACGGAGCAGCTGAGTCTGCAGGCAAATACACAAATCAGGACGCTATGAACTGCAAAGGAGAGCTGGGTTTCATGCTTAAATGCATCGAAGAGCATAAGGGCTTGCAATGGGCTTGGAGCCTTTGCTCTGACCAGTTCTGCTCACCTTATCCTTTCTTCCCGAGTCCGAGTTTGCACTCAGTGGCACTTTCCCGTTCAAACATGGAGGAGGCAACCTCGGAGAGCAAATCTCGGACATTTAAAAATATCTCCCTTTGCTGTGGTCTGTAAAAATTCCCTTGGGGAAAGAAAGTATGCAAGAAAAGATACCTGTGCAGCAATTTTAATCAGGCAAAACTGAGGCAAAGGACTGATTACGAAGTTATTTAGATGACACACTTCTGACTACAGCTTTGTAATCATACGACAGCCACCGTTCAGCCGTGTAATAACCAGACGTCTGTACATCTGCCTTGCTGTGCGTATTTATAAAGAATGCATGGCCAACACTTATTTACCTTTATTAGCTACATTCTCCATAATTAGCTCAGCTCCTGTGAGTCGTTTTCAGGGCCTGGGCTAGCCGCGACTGTATGTGCATTAAAGTTGTCTAATCTTTCAATGTCTTCTTGGAAGCAGATGAAGATTTGTCAAAGCAAAAAGCACACGCAGCATAATCTCAGAATAAATGGACACACGAAAGAAGTTCACTTTCCACAAACACCAGTTTATTGGAGTCAAAAAGGTGCCTGCAGTGGGAAGTAAAGGTTTCAGTGTGCCGTGTTCGGATCTAACAGAGTCACAGAAAGAGGCCGGCCCGCCTGTAGATGTTACAAGTAGACAAAGCAGCCAAAAAGTGACAGCAGCATGGAAATCAGCATGCAGGTTCTAGGTGATTTGCTAGGGTAGCAGTCTACAAGGACGAGGGTCGAACGCCGGTTTCCTCAGAAGATCTAAGAAAATCAATTGGGTTGGTTTTGATCCCGTTGCTGAACATACTATTGGGGAAAAAAAATCACTTTGAGTTGCTCTTAACACAACCGTAGGCTCNGTTCTAGGTGATTTGCTAGGGTAGCAGTCTACAAGGACGAGGGTCGAACGCCGGTTTCCTCAGAAGATCTAAGAAAATCAATTGGGTTGGTTTTGATCCCGTTGCTGAACATACTATTGGGGAAAAAAAATCACTTTGAGTTGCTCTTAACACAACCGTAGGCTCCCTCCACTGACCCTGTTTTGACGACACGACGTTTTGGTTCACTTAAGATGCTGGCTGTTATATGCTAAACATTCACGAAAAAGAGATTGGTTTTCTGTGGCACAAGACAGAAAAAAAACGCCTTACACCAGAAGGAGCTCTCTAGATGACCAGACAAAAACCCCTCATTAGAAAGATGAGTCTCTGACCTTGCTCAAGTCCAGAAGACTTCCCACCTAACGCACGAGTAGGACTAAGACCCATTGGTTCAGAGTATCTAATAAGGGTTGCTTCATCTGGGTATATAGAGGCTGAACCTCTATAAAGGCACATGCATTAAAGCAGAGGCCATTTCCGTGGAGTATCTCAAGTCTTCCATGAATTTGTATGCAGAGATGAAACTCCACTGAAGACAACAACATCTGTTCCTTTAGATCACGTCTTTATTGACATTCAAACACAGGACACAACTTGTTTTGAAGTTATTTGGTTTGGAAAGTACGTGCTCTGCTGCTGCTGAAATAGCCACAGATTAATAGCCCAGAAGCTAGATTTTGGGATATGCCAGCAATGGGTGAGACTCATCTATCAACTCTTAATACTTCGCTGCTCCACGTGCAAAAGTTTCAGCTGTCGCGCTTCCCTGCACAAGCAGCACTGCGGTGGCAAACCCTCTGTGGGAGATCCGGGAGGGCACTGTGCCATGGGAACGTTCCTCTCATGAGAAAAGCTTGGGGAACATCTTCGGGTCTGGTGTGCTGCAAGGACATCCCGACTCTCCAAAGCGGTGACAGCTACACCCGCCCCGCGCTTCAGCGTGCAGCCTGGGAGGCGGCTGCTGCTCCTGCAAGACGTTGACCTCCCACCCCCGTGAAGCAGGGATGGCAAAGGGTGCTTCCTCATCTTGCTCTGGAAATGATCAGTGCCACATTTTACTTCTCTTTAAAAGCTGCAGTGCGTCGTAACTTCCAGCAAGCCCAAAGAGAAAACAGGATTCTCTGTTTTTTCACGTTCAAACCAAGGCATCCCAAAGGGTTTCATTTTCACACCCGTATTGATTTTCTTTTATGTGTCTGGTATCAGTAGCAAACTAATGTCACATCCCTGCTGATGATAACATTCTTTGCCCTCAGTATGGATTTAATCTATGAAAATTATATGAGGAGACTGTATTTCCATATGGAAGTTGTTTTAATTAATGCACGCTTTCTTCTTAATGCCTCAGAGGCTGGTATCGTATTGTTTGGGAAGAGAAATTGAGAGCATGTATTGAAACTCTTATTAGCAATGTTATATTAGCAATGTTACATTAGCAAGGAGAGACTGTAGAACAGAACCAGCTGTACAGATACGCAAACCCAGACCTTCCCCCAAAGCTCAGCTACACTGGTATGAAATGACCTCGGTGTGGAAGTGATTTCTGGCCTCACCGAGCATCCCATGTCCTGTCTGGTTTTCTCTGTCGGACTGTAGGAACCAGAGGTGTATCTGAGATACCTTGCTGGGTCTGGAAAAGGTCTGAGTCTCCACATGTTTTTATTCTGCATATGTTTTAACCTCTCACCCTACATACCTGATTTTGGCTGCGATGATGAGCACCTGCCACCTCTCCAGGGGACTAGCACTGCAGTTTGCCCGCTCTAGCCAAAGTCAAGCAAGAATTTGTCTTCCCATGCTTTTAGAAGGCTTAGTGGAAGTGATATCTTGGCCTGCCGTTATAAATGGGTGACTCTGCTCAACACTGAAAGCATTAGCACGTTAAAGAGAAAAGAAATTGTCCGCGTCACTAATGGCTGGATGGTTTGACTATCTTAATTATACCTCCTAGAGATGAGAGCCTTTGCTACATTTACAGAATCCACTTTTTGTAGAAGAGAAAAGCATCTTAGAGAGAAAATGTCCTTCCGCAAAAGACTCGTCCTGTTTCTCCTGTTAATTGAAATCATTCAGCTGATGATGTTCATTAGGCATTGCCTTCAAGAGCTTAACAAATGCTACGGTCACAGCAAAAGACTACATTAAGTGTGCGTAGAATTAGTGAGCATCTATGGCTCTTATTTACAAAAAAAGAAAATTGATAATGATATAATGTCAACAATTAAAATCAAGGAACAAAAAGAGATAAAGCGGCATACGCAGAATCAGCCTCCCAGTGGAGCTGTTTCTGATGCTATCTTTAATTTCATGATCATACACCATTTTTATTCTCAGATCCTCTGCCTCGTTCCTTACACACAGAATAGAGGCCGTTCCCTTAACAAGAGAAAATCAATATTTTGCTTTTTAGCATCGTTCAGTATGCCATCTAAGTCCTTATTTACTGTGTGCTCTTCAAACTGTGCTCCAAATTCAGATGTGTTACCTACTCATTTGATTTTCTAGGTGGAGGGGTGGTTTTACAGACTGGGAGCAGCTGCAGAGAGCGCTCAGGGTTGAAAACCTCCACTAGCTGTGTTTTGAAACACGAACTACGGTACTTTTAGCCCACTTAGCATTATGAACATGGTCTGGACTCCACACACAGCTGTGAATGCTCAGTGCTTGTGCAAGCCTACACGGTCACAAGGCAAGCACCCAGAAATCGGGGCACACAAAGCTGGACATTGCTCACGGGAAATCTGCCTTACGAGCCACATCCCACAAAGCACACAGACGTGCGCCTCACGCAGTGAAACACGAAACCTATGATCTTCTGCTGTGCGTGATGGAAATCAGGCGCCAGAGAAAGGCAAGCCCCAAACCTCTGCACACGAGACAGCAAGCTGCCTGGAGCAAGTCCCAGGGAAAGACTGAGCAGAGCGGTACATGAACTGAGCAGAGGCGTACACGTGAATCTCTGCAACTTTCCTGACGCCCGAGAAAGAGTGGCTGAGGAGGCACCTCCATCCCCTCGTAATCCTGAGCCAAGAACCCCAAACTCTCTCCTGAGGATGTTCTTGAAGCACATGTGCAAGTTTTCCATCGAATTTCAGACAGATGAGGAGGAGGAAGAGGACTCTAGTTAAGCAGCCGTGGATAACAACCTCCCACCCTAGTGATGCCTCTTCCCCACCACTAGTTCTCCATTCAGTCCCATTTTCTTCCCTATATTCTTCCCAGGACAGTCTATGGGTACTGCTCCATGGGTTCGACACCGGAGCATCCCAGCTACGTGTGCTGCTAAAGGACTGTGGCTCCTAAAGGAGGGACTAGGGTGGAGCTATGGGCACGAAAGCTGTGCAGGACCTGCTCCACCTGCATTCCCACGGCCACCAGCTGCAAGCCTGGCAACAGAATTTATTGTCAGCCAGATGTCATTACTGACAGATGCCAGCCAAAACTGTTCGTTTTCACCCAGAAACGCTCCGCGAAAGCTGGGAGCCAGAACACTTCCTGCAGTCAAGACATGAAACATCTGCTCACGTGAAGCTCTCATTCTGATAATGACCTCAGTACAGAGTTGCTAGTGAGTGCTCCGTTCGTTAACTTTGCTGTTTCAGTGCAAGTCTGAGAACGCACCGATTTGCCCGGGCTATGTCTTACTGACTGACAGAGAGTACCTTCCTTGCTTAAAACAAAAACCGTAATACCAATCTTAAGAAAAGGAAACGGGCAAAACCAATCAATGAATGGTGCCAAAGGAGGGAACTGAAGGATGACTGTCGTATCTCTGCACTGTTGGCTGCGTCTGTCCCAGTACAAAAAACAGCACCTAAGCACAAAGTCAAGGTGTGGACCATAATCATCCAGGATGCTTAACTGGAAGTCAATTTCCTTTGGTCTGCTCCAAACAGTGCTCTGCCAAACAGTGCTTTAACACGGCTTGGCCACCAGCACAGGGTCGGGACAGTGCCCAATAGACAAGACGAAGCAGGCCACCCATTTGATTTACTAACACAGAGATAGTTGTATCGCTCCAGTCCGCAGCAACATTTGTGTCGGTGCACTGATCGCGTACCAACACCTTAACACCAGTAAGATATTTGGAGGGCTTTTTCAGCAATCAAACAGGCACAGAGTGACCAGAGTCTGTGGATCTGACGCGCAGCGTGAAAAACCACAGCCTCGGTCACCACCCCTGTGAGCGGCACCCTAAAAAGCCAGCCCCTTCCTGCAGACAGGCAGCGCTGAAGACTTCAGGTTTGAGACGGATAGGGGAAAAATGGTTTATTTTTACATTTCTGGAAGGTAATTATTTCTGCAGCTGCACTACTTTGCCATTTATCTCCTTTATTCTTACAGCCTTTCATAGCTCAGGGCCAAGGGCAAGTGTCTGTATGACATGGGTGATCATAAATCAGCCCTGCTGTTCCATCCATCACTGCAGCGAACGGCAGCAGCGTGCGTCCTGCCTCCGCACGGGCTGCTGTGGCGTGCAAAACTCCCTTCGCCAAAACGAAACGCAGACCCTGAGCAGGCTCTCCGGGTTTATTAGTATGTCCTTACTCTTTCACCCTTCTTCTTGCATTAGTGGATGGATGTCAGTTCCAGTCACTTCCCTAGGGACTCTGGAGGTACAACATGTAAAGCTGTGTCAAAGACACGGTGTAGATTATTGAAGCAGCCCCGTAACGAGAACTCTCTTCTCAGGGGGAAATCCTTCGCGAAAGTCTGCTCCTCGTATGTGAGAGCAAAAGTTGTTCGCAAAGGCCGTCACCAGCAAAATCAGAGGTGGTGAAGTGGCTTGAAAAGCTTTAATAATTGAAGCGTTTTTTCAGTTATTATTATCTCCAGTAGGGCGCAAGACATTGCTGACACATCTCACGCTCCACACCTCATGCTCAGGCTCCCCAGCTCATCTGCCACTTTCCACTGACAATCTCTTCCTGAGGGCTTGATTCAAGGCCCAAGGAGAAGAGTGGGAGGCGTCTCACTGATTTTTATGGGTTTAATTCCAGACCCGTCTTAAAACCGTCGTCTCACGACAGAGATCTGAAAAGCGTGAATTTCTCAGTTTTGAGAGGACCCACACGTGATGCCTATATTTCCTCCCATAGCCGTGGAAACTGGCACTACAGAAGGAGTCAGTAGCTTTTGAGCAAAAAAAACCCAATGAAATCTCCCAGCAAGGGTAGAGAAGGTTGGAGTTTTGACTGGTACTTTATCTATTCCTCATGCAACGAAATAAATCTTTATTGGCTTTTAGTCTCTAAAATTTGAGCTTCTAATGACAACTGCACACCTTCCGTCCCTCTGTACAGCAGAGCGGTACAGAGCTTCAGGAGCTGTTTCATCCAAAGCTGAGATAAGAGGAATGAACCCCTCTGGAGATGTTCCAGACAGAACTTCTTTCCTGAAGGATCCCCAGTGAATCTCACCAAACTCCTCAGGTCGGCGGCCTATTTCCACCAGCTGACTAGCACAGTCGAACCCCAACGAAAATCAGCCGCTGCTGAAGTCATTGCCCACGACCTTGGAGACTGTTCTGCGATTGCTGAAGAAAAGTTCTCAAGAAAAATTCCCGTTTGGAACAACAGGAAAACTCTATTTTATGCTTTTCTGGCATTTCACTACATCAAACTCTCATACATTTTCTGCCCAGTGCAGAAATATCGTATCATAAACTCAGGAAATGGAATCTGAGGTCCATAACAAACCAACCGAGCAAACAGGGACCGATGGCCTGATGATGAGAACGGCTGAGCATCTCTGCCAAAGTGAGCGGGTGCTTAGCACAAGGGAGAATCAGGCCACAGAGAATCCTGGACTGCGCATCCCGGGTTAATAAAAGCGGTAGCATGGGTTTCAGATAGCTGATTTGTCTCAAGAGACTTACCTCCCACACAACACAGATTGCTCTGCTATATTATACATCCCAGGGTGTTATGAATGTGATTTATTGTGAAAAACACGTTACCATTACTTCTTCTGTAGTGTCTTCTAAGCTTCTTTCAGCGAAAGCAAAAAAGCATGCTAGGAAGCCATTTTCCAAGCTGATTATGCTGTGTTTCCCCGTTATTCCCACCCGATCTCATAGCACTAAGGCACCTATAAAGGTTCAGGTGACGTCTGGTCTCCTCTATACACTTGGGACAGCTAAATACAGGTCTTGTAGCGCTATCATCGGAACAGAAGTGTCTGGGTTGTTTTAGGTGATGTCTGCAAACTGCACACCGCTGCAAATTTTGCTGCTGGCAGTGTTCACTTAACGCAAGCAAGACAAAGAACTTTTGCAAGTGTCATGCAGAGACTTTAATGATGAAATAGCAAAAAAGCAACGGAAACACTAGCTTGTACGGACTGAATCCTCCAGGGCCGAAGCAAGAATAAATGCCCATCAATTTTATACAGTGTAATGGCCTCAGGGACGCTGGCACAGACGACAGTGATAACAAAGACATTCTATTTGGCTATACACCAGAATATTCTTTTTTTCCCCCCCTAATTAAACTTTCATATAGGATTCTCGGTTTGGTTGGCTTCTAAGATTATGCTGTGTTGTGCATTCCTCTGCAGCTGAAGTATTTATAGCTGCATGGACCAAATGCCTTAGCTGCTCTGCAGTCTGTGTCTTTTACAACAGGAACTGCTCCCATCGCAGCGTTGCGTATCGTGTTTATCTGCACGGAGAAGCACAAGAGCGAGATGCGTCTGGGCCCACTGCCTGCAGGTGACGGAAGCTGAGAACAAGCAACAAGCTGGGGTTTTTTTCCTCTGACTAGAGCATTAACAAAACTGAGGTTGATGGCCTGATTCAACAACCCTCTAGCCATGACAACCTGCAGCTTATTTTCACCTTCAGAGATACTTTTTGCTAGGGAATACAGGAGGGAGGTTGTCACAGCTGGTCCTGATGCTGTCGTGTCACCATGCCCATGGCATGTCAGAAAGTCTGTTTGACTCCCCCTCTTCGCTTTTGCCAGACTTCGCTGATTTTTACGGGGAAGGAAATGAGATTCTACTGCCTATGCTGCAGTCCATGTAACTCCTCCCAGAAGAAGGAAAAACAAACAGTTTGGGAAGTTTCGAGAGCGTTACAGCGCACTGAATGTGCACAGCCCAAAAGGGAATATGTTGTACGCTGCACCAAAGCTAACTTTATGGTATTTTTACTCACTGGCAGGTTTTTTTTAATGCATATTTACACACAATGCCATTATATAGACCACTAGAAACTGTAATTTTTAATGAAGTGTGACCATAAAAGTCATTAATGCATGGAATCCTGGGAGGCTTACGATGATTTCCAGTGGTTTGCTAGAGTTTTACTCAGTCTAAGGTAGCGTCTCGGGCAACGGCACGCATTCATCCTTTTCTTCTGTGCGGCTATTCCACAGCTTAATGCATCCCACCCCAAAAGCTCCCGGTGACTGCTCGGTCTGCATGCCCGCTATTTATCCCATCAGATTTCTCTTTGGCATTATAGCGTACATCAGACAACCTTTCCCCACCCCCCCAATATTCTTTTGTCTTTAGTGAAGAAATGACAGAGAAACATAAGGCTGCACAGCAATTACCTTGCTGCTAACTAGGACCTTCTGCAACCTTCTCCCGAGCATCCCATTTGTATTAACACCATGTCAGCCACCTGCAAAACTGTGCTGCCCATCCCCGCTAAGCCAACAGACCCAGAAATCTTTCTGGAATAACTTCATCATGCCTCCTCTTTCTTGTTTACAGGTGCCCACCGTTGGGGAGCGGGGAGTATTTACCACTCTGATTCAGCTGTGTAAACAGGGATTTTTTGATTTCTGTACTCTAAGCTGCTTTATCAGAGGTGTTGTTTGTTTATTTTTATAGTTACACAAACCCATACGGCAAAGTAGCTGGGAGACAGAGCTGCTCAAAAGACCAGTTCACATTAACACAGCAATTCTAGCCGTACGGCTGTATTCCTACTAAGTGGCTGACACCTTCCAACACGAAATGTTCCTAAACCGATTGTTGATATAATGCCACAAAAATACATACCAAAACCCTCAGCGCTGGGCAACCGCAGGCAAATACGTTCGAATACAATGCACTGGAGCCTGGAGTCAAAAAGTGAGATGCTTCTGGAGAGCTACTCTTGTTAGGATTTATTGGGGACACAACGCGATATATCAAATAAGGACTCCAAGGGGCCTCTTACGATTGTAAAATGGCCTTGAAGAGGGAATGTGTTTCATGTAAAACAGAAAAGCTGTATGCCACTTTTCTTAGGCTGGAAATAGTTCAGGGTTCAATTTGGATGGTGACAGAAACAGCGGAAGGGAAGCGAGATGGCTCAGGAAAGAACCTGATCCGTAAATGAAAGCCCAGAAAATCTTGTAGTTACTTCACAAGACAAATTCTGACTAACTGACAGCTCCAGCATTTTTAGCTCTTTCTGTCTTGCTACTTTCTTTTATTTTGTTTTGTCTGCTTCAACCAAACCATCTTTCCTTCTCACCTGACGAAGCCATCGCTTCCCCTTCTGCTGCTCACACTGTCTTTTGATCTTTCCACCTTGCCGTTCCCTCTGGTGATGCCGCTGTTTGAGACATTGAAACGCCCCAAGTGGACAGTACCCGGCTAGGAAGAAATAAAAANCGTCTGCTTCAACCAAAGCCATTTTCTTACTGAAATCACAGTGGGAACAACAAAACTTCACTCGTGTCATGTTGCTGAAGGAACACACGAGCTGCCATCATCTGTTGCTGGCATCTTTCCTTCTCACCTGACGAAGCCATCGCTTCCCCTTCTGCTGCTCACACTGTCTTTTGATCTTTCCACCTTGCCGTTCCCTCTGGTGATGCCGCTGTTTGAGACATTGAAACGCCCCAAGTGGACAGTACCCGGCTAGGAAGAAATAAAAAGGACAATGTGTCTTGATTTATATCGCCGGGGCTCACTCACATGAGAGAAGAAAATCCTAGGTTCAAGATCAGAAACGGTTAAAGAAAATAAAGTCAAGGAATCACGGAAAAGGAAGTCGGCAACGAAGGAAGAGAGGCTTCTGCCCCTGATTACAAACACGGCGTGAGCTGAGCCACAGGCGGGCTGTGAAAGCAGACACACAGAGTCACAGCGTTTGAGCTGCGAAGACATCACTGCATCATTTGTGTGGCTGTCCCACATAACAGAAACCATTGAGTTTCACCTTCTTTTAACCCTAGTAATTTGTGCTTAGGTCAGGCGTAACGTCACTCCAAAGATACCTAGCCCCCGAGTAACCCTAAGGCGCTGCGAGACGGGACACAACCGGCACGCCGAGACATCCTTTGGTCTCCCTTTGCTCCTCGTATCGCGGCAGTAACAGCAGCACAGCGACGGGAGGGAAACCCGTATCACTTCCCTCGACTGCAGGTGCCTAGAGTGGCATGACAGCACCATAAAGCACGCTGCAATTACGAAGACGGTTCTTCTTAACGCATCGCAGTGTTCTACCCCTTTCATTAAGTCAACAAGGGAATAAAGTTGCCTATAAAGGGTTCATAAAAATCCACCGCTTAAAACCTTCTTTTAGCAGAAGTGTTACAGCTTAATGTTCTTCGAAGCACAACGTATCAATCATTACAAGGATAAACACCAAATAAGCAGTCAAAACTCACACTAACTCTTTTCCTCCCTCTTACCCGTGGTGAGGTGTCGTTACGCGCGAGACTACAGCATCTCCCTACCCCGGGGAAGGAGAAAACTCATCGCAAAAAGAATGAACCTGCTGGGTCACCAGCATAATCGTTTGCAGGACTCTTGGACTAATGCGACTTTGTCACACAAACGCTTGCAAATTGAGCAATGGGCTGCATCACTGATGCTCTCACCGTGTTTTTTTTTTTTTTGATAACTCTTTGACTACAAACAACCCGTGCCGAGCTCCCTGCCCTGCTCCATGCTGTGCCCTGGGAATAGAAAGTCGCAAGATACCCTCGAGGAGCCTTCCCTTGGAGGCCATGCCGCGCAAGACGTCAACACAAATTCTGAAATAAAAGGGCAAAACAAATGGAAATGTCCAGCTGTCCCCCTCGCCCAGCAAGGGCGGATTAGGGCAAGCCCCAGACCAGCTTCTCTGAACACTGAGACTTGGAGAGCTGCCCAGCAGCACTGAGCTCCTCGCTCTGCCCAACCTGGCATTCAGGATTTCAAAGACCGTGCCGTAGACAGTGCTAGAAGCGTCTCTTTTCTATGTGACACAGGAAATAAAAGGCCTTTGGCATAAACCTCGGTGCAGCATTTCACGTTCACGAGTACAGCGCGCTTTCAGGGTCTTTTATCTACTTTTTCCTCTTCTTCAATGGAAGAACCAAATGAGATGTTTCATTCTGATTTGCTTTAAAGAGGAGATAAGGGGATCTTAAAACAGGAAACCAAAACTGTACAGTTTCGCAAATCCCCACAAGTCCAACATTAAAGTTAGAATGAAGCATAGCTTCATTTCGAAGTTGTAATTCTAACAGACATTTTCATTTTCAAAATTTCTTGTGATTACTTACGTCTTCCCATGGAAAACATTAATTGCAATGGAATCAAACTTTTCCTGCAAAATCTTTAAAGTAAAGGAAATCAACATGGCCTGGCTTTGAATTGACTGCCATCTTACTCTGATTTTCTGTTTTCTTATGCCACTGTCACGCTAGTGAAAGTGATTTCAGTGATTTCTTAAAAATATGGGGACTTGGATTTTTGCAGCGCACTAAACATGAGGGGAGAATGGAAGAGCGTACCCACTCTCGGCTAAATTGTCATTTAAGGAGGTGTCCGAACAGGTTGGGAAGCGCAAGCCTTGCAGCGCAGTCGTGTTGGTAGCCCATAGGGCACAGCAGAACGATGACCCTAAAGTCCTCACGGAAAACAAAGGCCAAACGAGAAGATACAAATCTTGCCTGGTTGTGAACAATGGTAAGAGAGAGGGGTTGTCCAAATCTTGCATCAAAACCAATACCTCCTGCTAAGTTCCTGGAGCAAACTGGTCCTCGGCACAGCATTTGGCCGGTGGAATCGAAGCCCCTTGAAGTGTGCCTCTGCCAAAAATACGTTGATCTGAGTTTGAACAAAACCAGCCTGGGAACCGCTCTGCAAAGCCTGCAAAATTCATTGATCCACACCTCAAAGAGGAGACTGCTGTGGTCTTATCAAAAGCAGAATAAATCAAGTTCACGCACTACAAATACACAAAGGCTGCAGGTTTACAGCTGTTTTAGTTTATATTATTACTAATAAAAGAAGATGCTCGAGCTGAGCTCTAAAAGAGTAATCTGGTAAAAGCTCTCTCCTGAGGGATTTGCAGACCAAAAATAGCTCAACACTAACATCTCAGCTGCAGAGCTAAGCCTGGCGTGCGGGGAATTAGAAGTACAGCACGTATGAAACTGGTCCCACTGCGAACAGAGGTTTACTCTTTGCTGTCCGTATCCACGTAGCCGGGTCCGGTGCCGGCACAGGAGGCTGTCTGCAGGTGTACAGCCCCAAAGGGCGCCCATCAGAGGCGAGCGGACGCTTGCTGCCACAGCCACAGCCACGCTTGGTCTGCTGGCTGGCGCTCTGCTCCAAGCACCCTCTTGCTCCACGCTCCTGGAATTATTTCCAGGAACAGGAAAAGAAGGGAAGGCATTTATCATTTTATGAAATCATTAAGGAAATAGGAAACGGCAGGTGGCTTTCCAGTAACAGAGATATTCTAATTTGGCTTAATTAGGAGACAAAGCTGCTCTTTGGTGTATTCTCACCTTTCTATTAACTGCATCAGCTGAATTCGGGGAACACGCAGAGAACAAATTGTCTGGCTTGATCCAGATCGTATCATGCAGCTTACAGAACTGTTTAGGGGCTGGTTAATCTTGTACATCTATGTGGAAAAAAGGACAGAGATCTCAAATGTGCCACAATGGCTTGGCACTGCCTGGGGAAGGAAGAAGCATCCTTCATTGTGGCAGCTGTTTTGAGAAATGAATTCCCCTTTACAGCCAAAGATTTAACTCTCGTCTTCCTCATCCTCTTCTCACCTCCTTTTTCTCCCCGTTCTTCCCCACCCCCACAGCTCTATTACTATTATTTCCTCCCATAGGTTTGCCCCTCGCTGGATCTTTCTGCCCAAATCCCCAGCACCTCAGTTCTGATCCTTCTTACCCCAAAGGACTTCCAAGGGACCCTCCTCGCTCTCTGACCTTTCAGTGGCACGTATTAGCTACAAATAGGCATTATTACCTATTAGCACGCGTGACGGGGGAGGTGACAATAGAAGGCAGGAGAGACCCGTCTTGTCGTGTCCAGATCACAGGAATTTCACCGTTAGGAATCTGTGTAGTGCCTGACGCAAGGGAATTGCAGACTTGGTCACCACAACGCGGGAAAAGAACGAGCACTGCAAAATCTATGTCGTGGCTTCACTTTGATGCCTCTCGTCAAAAGCCAAGGAACTGCCTCCATTAGCTTAACGCAGGATTAACAGAGATTTCTGCAAGCTGACACGACACCAGTCAGCTGCTGTGTGCCTTTCCCTTGTGAATCCCTCTATAACTAAAGCCCACAAATCCAACAATTGTATTTTGCTAAAATAACATTCCAGCATTAACTCGGAAACCCAGAGGAATTCATAAGCTAAACTCAGCGAATTTCCAGTTCTTGGTTTAATGACGATCTTCAGATGCTTCATTTCAACACACGGAACGCAGGATTCACCGTACCTTGTCCTGCACTTCGGACTCGTTGGTGGGTGTCTGGAACTTTTAAACATTTTTTTTTCAGGTTATTTGTGTGCGCACTTGCCCGCACAATCGCAGGGCGGCTGACTAGATTTATGCAAGCGCACTTGCCTGTAAACCATTTGCGTGCTTTTTGCTAGTGGTTACATTCATCGCAAATTACTATTACACCAAACGCCGTGAGTTGCCGGTGGTACGGCGCCAGCAAGCCGCACGCGGGGAGTTTGAGTGCCAGCAAACAAACACCCAGCGGTTCTGTTTCTTTCCTAGCTGGAATATAATTTGACTGTCTTTTTAGTTATGCATGCAGAGCAGCGGAGAGAAAGACAACGCATTAGCCAAGGGAGGCTTTCTACAAATCGGCGATGCACAGCGACCTGATGTCCGGGAGCAGCCACCTCTGCCTGGCTCCGAGGCTGAATGCCGGCAGCCCCAGGCGATGCAGCCTCAGGCTGCTCAGCAGCCCGTTTTCACAGCAAACCATGCTCGGATGAGCTTAACTAGATGGGATCCAGCCTAGGATCCAGAGCGGTAGGTATCCCACGCATCAGCCATGCAAAACACTAGCGAAGTAACTGACCTCTTAGTTTGGGGACTGGCAGATCAGAGAATCCCAGAATCCCAGCACGGCGGGGGCTGGCAGGGCCCTCTGGGGATCCCCCAGCCCTCCCCGCTAAAGCAGGTGCCCCCAGCGCAGGGGGCACAGGGACGCGTCCAGGCGGGGCTGAATCTCTCCGCAGAAGGAGACTCCACAGCCTCT
>VZSC01002585.1:0-14668 GCA_013398225.1 Steatornis caripensis
CTAACTGGTAAAACTGAGGAAAAGATGACCTGCACGCCGATGTTTTTCACTCATGCCCCCAGGGCTTTGTAGTCTTCCTTAATTCTGGCCAGGTTCCGGTGTGCAGTGTCATTTGTACGCACATGAAAGAGTACCAGCGGATAATAGCCCGTGTTCTTAACACATTGTGACACCCTCTCGGTAACATCTCTCATCTTAGCTCCTGGAAGGGGACAAACCTCTTTCAACTCTGTCAGGCCAGCAGACGGGTGCCTCAGTACCTTTTAACAGAGAGTCACCCACTATGGTTGTTGTGAAAAACAATCCTAGAACAAGAAACGAATTGGCTTGGCAGTTGCAAAAATGGATCTCTGTGTGCAGGTGCTGTACCATTGAGGGACAAATGGAAAGAGGAAGAGCCTTTAAGACAAGGGGCTAAAATAGATATTCACTGAAATGCAGAATTAGGGCATTTCTTGGCCGTGGGAGTAAGTAACTGTTAAATTGTAATTCTAGGTTGATTGTATGGTCTCTGTCCAGCTTTGGCATGTTAATTTCAAGGTCCGAAATTTCTTATTGTGAAAATATCTGAGTAGTATAATTTTAGTTAGACTTACGACTGCTGAAAGACTCAAACGCTTGGGCCCTTCTAACATTAAAAGGCAAGATTTGCAAAAGTATCTTAGGTCCATTTTTGAGAATTATTTAAGAGTTTAAATTTTACTGAAAATCAACAAGACTGCATAACCCATCTATGAAAATAAGTACAATTATAGATCTCTGGGTTTTGGAAATATTGCATCAGAATATTTATTCTGAGGTATGCTGTGGGCAGAAGGATGAGCAATCCAAAAGCAGAGTGTATTAAAGAAAATCTGTAGCTTTTGCTTGTATTTTAGTTTTCTCCAGCTGTTTAGGTACCTGAATTTCTTGAAATTGCCTTCCATAAATGTTGAAGAAATCATTTCACTATTAAATATGAAGCTTCAGGTTACTCAAGTTAGGGGTTAGGTTCTGAGAAAGAACAGAGTCGTGGTAAAGGTGGAATGAATCTGAATGAAGTTAAATCAATAACAACTCAGTTGTTGTCAAAGCTTGAAGACGATACTTCAAATACAATTTTTTTCAGAGACAGAGGTCTCTGCGAAGAGAATTTCCTCCCTCTATAGAGGGAACTGATATTTTTTATTTCCCTAAGAAATGTGTATATGTTGAGGAATGGCTGAATGCAAAGGAACGCTTCTTTCATAGGAAATGCTTTAAGTATGATGTACTCTCTCCACCAGGGGACTCTCTGTGAAGACCAAGGGCTGCTATATGGAGGAGAGATCCACCTGACCAAGTAGGGTAAACCCATGTTTTCCAACAGGCTGGTCAACATGGTAAGAAAAGCTTTCAACTAGAAATTACAGGAAAGGGAGATGTCAACCCACGAACGAGTAAGAGAGACCTTGTAATCAACAAAACAGGGATGAAGTAGGCCAATCTCAAGTGTATGTACACAAATAAGGGAGTGGTGAGAAGACAGCATCATAGAGGAAACTTTCATACCTTTCCTGGGAAATCGGCATAGCTAGGGTACCTCTCTGAAGAGCCTCTACACTAATGCTTGCAGCACGGGAAACAGTGTTCACTTCTGTTTGTAGGGCTACAGTCTCGGTGGCATCACAGACACAAGGTGGGATAGTTCACACAGCTGATGTGTTGCCGTGGATGGATACAGGCTTATTAGGAAGGACAGGCCAGGACAGCGAGGAGGTGGAGTTGCCCTTCATGTGAGAAGGAGGTGGGAACACACAGAGCTCTGCCTTGGTATGGATGATGACCCAGACTAGAGCTTATGGATCAGAATTAGCAGGCAGACCAATATGGATGATATAGTGGGTGTTTGCTACAGACTGACTGATCAGGAGGAAACGGTAGATAAGGTCTTCAGACATCTAAAAGAAGCTTTATGTTCACAGGCTATGGTAGTCATGGGAGAATTTAAACATCTCTCTCTGTGCTGGAGGGGCAAGTAGTTGGGACACCCCAATTGAGTGGGGTGTCCTGATGACAAAGAATATGGAAAAGGCCAAGGTACTTGGCGCATTCCTTTGCCTTGGTCTTTACTGGGAAGACTTTTGCTCAGGAATCCCGGCCCCCTGAGACTCCTGGGAAAGCCTGGAGCAAGGAAGGCTTACCATTGGTGGGAGAGGATCAGGTTAGGGAACACTGAAACTGGAAATACACAAGTAGATGGGACTTGTTATGAATGCACCTATGGGTGCCGAGGGAGCTGGTCCATGTCATTATGAGGTTACTTTTGATTGCTTTTGAAAGTTCATGGAATTTGAGATTAAGTTCCTGTGGACTGCCATGTAGCAAATTCTCCTGGGAGCCATTTTTAAACACATCAAGGAAAACAAGGTGGATGGAAGGTGTCTGCAAGGATTACAAAGTGGAAAACACGCCTGAACAACGTCGTAGCCTTTTATGATGAAATAACGTCTTGCTTCAATGGACCAGAGGAGAGTAGTGGATATTGTTTACTTTTTACTTGCATGAGACTTTTGATACTCTCTCCCATAACATCTTCATAGATAGACTGAGACAGTACAGACTAGGTAAGTGGACAGTGAGGTTCATTAAAAACTGGCTGAACTGCCAGGCTCAAAAGGTTGTGATTACCAGCATGAAGTCCAGCCAGAGGCCAGTCAGTAACAGTGTACATCAGAGATTAGTACTGGAGACCATAGAGATTAACATCTTCATATATTACTTGGATAACAGAATAAAGTGCATTCTCATTGAGTTTGCAGAAGGTACAAGCTGGGTGAGTGACTGATAGACAGGTTGCCCAGGGAGCAGGGCTGTGGCATCTCCGTCCTTGGAGTTACTCAAAATTTAGACAGAACCCTGAGCAGCCTGTTCTCATTGACTTTTCCAAGCCAGAGGGGCTGGACTTAGATGATCTCCGGAGGTCCCTTCCTACCTTTACAGTTCTGTGATTCTGTGATTTAAACAGTGAAATACTGAAGGAACTGATTTGCTCATAGCCATTCCATGCACACGGAATGATCTTAAGTCAGTGAACAGTATTTATTATAGCTTAATTTGTTCACTTCAGAATTGAATATGCTGAATTACATTTCTCTTGTATCATGTGTGCTATTCTGGTTAGAAAACTGATAAAGTCACTTTTCCGCGCAGACCCAGAAAAATTTTCCTATTATTATTCCAGACTTAATTTGACTTCTCTCACTATTTTTAACAGCTCCTGTACTTGATTTCTGAGCTCAAGAGTTCCTGTTTTCTATAATGACTGCACTAACAGTCTACAATTTTAGTTTCTTGAAATAAGTCTGAAAAGTTGCATTAGCAGAAAGACTTACTACTTTGGAATCCAACATTTTAATGAATTTTCTCCTATAAATCTAAAAAAATTAATCTTTTGGTTTTTTTTTTTTCCAATATGTGTAAAGATAGCAGTAAATACTGTCACAGAGTACTTTTCATTCTCAAAGTGCTCTAAATTTGTTGGCTAATTAATATTCACTATACTCTTGGGAGATTTGTGTATTTAATTATCCTCATTTTATAAGCTCTGGGAGTATGAAACAGTGGCACGTGGGGCTCGGAAGCCTTTGCTTTTTTGCATTGTTCCCCAGTACCAAAAAATTGATTTCTTACATGATGGACCCGAAAGTGTACAAGTGGAAAGGGAAATGACCCTGAAAAGAGTAAAGATCTGCTCTAGCATCTAGCCTTCTGAGCAGAAAGCTTTTTTTCAGCCGTGGGCTTCCTTTACTTTTATTCCATGCCACCAACACCAATGAAATTTATCTTGGCGAGGAACAAGTAGAACTTCATTGGTCCATTTCTCTTGAAAGTTTTTGCATGTGTTTTGTTATGCTTTGTTTTGTGAGCTTTGTTCATGAACATATTGCAGTGAGTGACAAATGCATAGACTAAAATAACGTTTTTAATAATATGTGGTTAGAAATTAGAACCTGATGTTTCTGTAGCACTTCTGGTTTGTGTTTCTTCCCAATCAATCATTTCTTTCCAGAGAGAGGAAAAAGCAGGGTAAGTACTCATTTTTTCAGATTTTTTTTTGAAGGTCGATTAACTGTGCTAGAAAGAGGGAGGGTTATAAATTGTTAGTCTTCCAAGTACACCATAAATTAAGGGTGACAATAGTTGAACTACTTGGCTCTCACACAGCCGTAATGTACTTAATTCTTTCATAAGCATCCTTATTATGAAACGGCAGTGCCTTGTATAGTGATTCTTGACGATTCACTCAGCTGTCTAATACAGGAAAGAAAATATTTTGCAAGTGTTAATACAAATATAGATTGAGTAGTTAAACTGTCTTGGTCCCTCCTGTGTAGTGAAGTGAGTCTCCTGGCTTGTCACCTTGTGTATTTAAAGAAAACACAAGTATTGAAATTTATCTACTTCCATCTCTCTAGGTAATCTCCTGATTTAGCTGTGGAAATGATAACTGATTGTTTTGTGGTCCAATATTCTCAACTTGTGAGGATAAAGTAAATAAATCTTTCTTTACTAGGAACTGTAAACTGCTTGGTCTTATCAAATAACTTACACTTGCTGGCTTTGAGCAAATAAGTTGTGGCACGTGACCAGCCATTCCCCAACCTTCTCTGGTGTTGTGTTTCTTCGGTGCTTCTAAGGCAGGGAGCTACTCTTGCACAGTGACCTGGATGCTAGTGTTTACCTACGAAAATATTCATTGATACCAAGACATATATGTGTGTATGTATACATACACAGACACACATTGCCTAGATGTTTTCATTTTGCTTCTTAAGGCAAAATTAGGCTATGTTGAAAAGCCTATGTTATGTGAGAGGTAACTTGGAACTCTTAATCTCTCTGGCTTCCTGGTAAGTGCTGTGAGTCTTGAGTGGTTTCTTGAATAAGGCTGACCTATCAAACACTACTTTATTTTAGGTCTGCATGCCTGCGAATGAGCTACTGATGGACTTTGTCTTGTGGTTCATGATAAACTTGTTATATTTAGAATAATGCTATCAGTTTCAAGGGTGTGATCCCAATTTAAAGCAGAACTGCCTCTTGTCTTTAGTCATACGCAGACTAAAAATTGTTGTGAATGATGTCCATGTCCTCTGACTTCTTTCTGCAGCCTCCAAGGTAGTTTTAGGCACTCACTTTAGGATTCTAGCTGTGTTTTCCTGTGTGGATGAATGTATTTGGTTCACAACAGTTGCGTGAATTGCAACTTCTATTGTAAAAAAAGGTACCTTTAGAGGAATTCTAATGAAAGTCTTGCCAGGAAATTTTTTTTCAGCCAAAGTGACGATGAGGAGGAGGCAGAGTAGTCAATAGCCCAGTCATTTAATGCACTCTTCTAGCCTTAGCTGGGGCATCAATTTGAACTACTACCACCCACAACTGAGGCAACTGCTTTTGTTGGCTGTTCAGTTGTGGGTCTGCTTTACGCTTCATGTGAAACACTAAATAATCCCTGAGCTGTTCCCTATCAGCCTGTTTCCCAATAGTTAGGATGCTTCCTTGAACATGGAGCTTCTACTCAGCCAGGTAAAGGAGGGGTTTCAGCATGGCTGGCTCACATCCTCAGTGAGTGTGCTTACTAGTGAGCTGGTCAAGTCATCTGTTCCACAAGGAGGAGTGTGCTGCTGCTGTTGGTTCCACCCCCCCACCCCCCGCCCCCGCCCTTTCTTTGTTTGTTTTAACACAAACCTGTTTTTGTGATAGACTTGATTTCATATGAATCCTGAGCAATGGGAGTTTTTATCTGCAGGATGGAAAACCTGTTTTGTTCCAAGGTCTGTTTGTTATTTCACTTTCATTTGAACAGAAGGGGTTTGTGAAGTGTACGTGGGAGTATCCTTGTTGAAGTGCTGCACGCTTCCATTCTAGGGCTGATCAAATTTGTTGTGCTGATGATAGCTGTACCTATGTGTTAGTACAGATACTGGTGTGCGCAAGAGGGTCACAGCTGGGCATACTGACGGTCTAATCTCATCCTTCCTCCCTTTTTTATATGTCATTATTGGGAAAAAAGAGAAAAGGGGCATAAAGGTTAGTAGAACCAATAACAATAGAATATTTATAGTGGGGTTAAATAAATATTTTTGTAATGTTATTTTTGAGTGATTGAATTGATACTGCAGTCTATTAAATAGAATAAATTATTGGGTGAGTGGGAAGGGGTTTAAAGAGGTATATCATAAGGAGCCATCTTCCCAAAATAATAAAAATCCCCCAAAAAACCAAACTGTGAATGGTGCACCTGTCAAGGATGCTCATAAATGTCAGAAGTAATATTGATTTTAAACCAGCTGGTTCTTCACAGTAGCTATGAGATCTTTTAGCTTTAAATAAAATATTTATTCTTGCAAATGATGCTATAACAAACTTTGACGTCCCAAAATATCCCCTCACACCCCACTTCAGCCTTCTCTCTCTTTTCTTTCCCACTCCTTCATTGCCCTACCTGCAGTATAGTACGAAATCACTACATCTTGCCATCCTCTGTGGGCTAAAATTCCTATTAAGACTTGTGTGCAGACAGAGATAATAGAATTAACAAAGTAGCTCTGGTGCTCTTTATCCCAGTACCAATTTGAACTCATGATCAACTTGAGATTTAGTACGTTGTTGAGGCTATTGTACGTAAATTCTGAGCATGTCCTGGTTGGGCAAGGAGGGACTTCACCTGTGAAGCTTTTCAGACAGATGTAAGCGAAGAGCTAAAGGTAGCAATGATCTAGGAATGTTTATGTGGGTGAAACGTCTGGTATCTTTGATTCTTGTTGGCTTGAATAGGCACCAAGTTGTACATTACACTTTAGGGCCTGACTTGAGAGTAATGGGTTTGAAAAATGCTAAGGGTAGATGTCTGTCTTATTCTCCTGATGAACTGGAGACAATGAAGTCAGTACTGAGGATCTTTGGAAAGAAAAAATAAAGTAGCAGAAGGAACTTCCTGGGTTAGTGAGCCTACTACTTCCATATAGTGCCAACAAGTATGTTGTACATCTTCTAAATGAAACTGTTTAAAATGAAATGTTTCTAGATTCCCTCCTCATATCTACAAGTCTATTCACAAATGTTATTCCTCTCGTGATCAGAAGCTTTTCTGAATTCCAGACAGAATGTGCCCATGAGCATTTCTCATTATTGTTCTTTTGCTTAAACAATTTTTTCCTTCCCCAAGGTCTGGCATTTACTGTTGAGATGCCTTCATTTTGCTAAGCTATGAAAGCAAGTCCTTCTAGTTAGTTTTCATGAGTGGCTTTTTAATTGTTCTCCTTCAGGGCTTTTTTTGGTTAAATGGAAAATCTGTAGATAACCTTCCAGATAAGATCCCACAAGGGCCAGGTATGATGGCTTTTTAATTTTCTCACTGACAACACCTTTTGCAGTCTGCTCTCTGTCTCTTTCATAGCCTTGTCATTCACCTTGTGAGCAAAGGAAAAATTGAGTCTTCCCCAGCCTCAGCAGAGCACTTCATATGGTACTATGTGGGAAAAGTACTAAGCTGGGGTAGAGGGTGGTTAGTACAAACGCTTTATCGGGAGTGACTGAAGGAGACAACAAGAAACTGTGTCGAAAGAAGCTGTAAGGCTGGAGGGAGGTTATTAGTGGAGTTCCTCAGGGACTGGTTATGACATTGATCTTATTTATTATTTTCACTAATTACCAAGAAGTAGGATAAAAACAAGAATATGCTAATGAAATTTGCTAATGGTTTCAAGTTGGAACTACGTAAGGGGAGACCATTCTACAGGATTGACCTTGATTCAATAGTGATGAATTGGAGGTGGAAAGGAATTAGTATTAAAATCATGCGAAGTTACATGCTTGGGGGAAAAATAATGAGTATGCTTGGGATTCTTCATTCACTGGGGGAACAAAAACTTTGAGGAAGACTCAGCTATATAGTTTAGTCGAGCGTGGCTGTGCATCTTGTTTAAAGCGTAGAGAGGTCTGAACCTCCCGCCACTGGAGGGAGACAAGGACCAACAAGAACAAACATGAGTAAATGTCAGATGATGTGCAAATTCATGTGTAAGAGTTGGCAGCCTCCTGATGTGGAGGATATTACCTTGGCTAGATCAGTCTGTCTTCAGTTGCACCACGTTTAGATGGATAGAGTACAAGACAGTGAAAGTTGCATGGGGAAGGGAATGTGCATAAAGTGTATGCTGACCTGTTGTTTTATTCAAGGCACATGTGGTTTTGAGGTTGTTTAAGAAAAAGGAAAAGCAACCCCAAAAACAACTAATCAGGAAATTAAATTGTCTTGAATCAAAACAGTCCTGATGGAAGCACCTTTTAAATAGCTGCTCTTAGTTTTCCAGGGAGCGCAGACTTGAATCCATTTATTTTTAAAATATTTCTTATTTAATTGTAGTGGACTTGTTCTGTGTTCTGTATTAATTGTTCTGTATTACTCTTACAAAGTTGGTACTATGGCCGTTCATCTAATAGACTAATTTCTTTTTACGTCTTTTGAATAGAAGATAAAGAAACTATGGGCAAGCCAACAAGACTCCATTAAAGACAAGGCACTTGTACAGTCATGAATAGAGCGCGATGTTAACAATAACACAAAAACTGAAGTAGAGGAAGTATTTGCAAGGTAAAGAGAACAATTACTTAATCCTATTCTCAGCTCTACACCAACAACATTGTAATAAACCAAAATTTTCCTGCTCGAGAGTCAGGACACTAGACATTAAGAAAGCTGACAGACTGCAGCTGCAACGACTGTTTTCTAAATGCAGAGAAAAAACTGTTAAAGGAATAAGGATAGATCAGATGGGTCCTAAGGTAGTGATTGCTCCCACCATTCTTTCCCACGTTATTAACCTGGATACCATGTTGCCACTGTGGAAAATGCCATATAGCCAACGTTGTCTTTCCAGCTATTACGTACAACACTTGGTCACTGGTATGTGTGATGCATGAGTTTCATAGTCTATTTCAAAAGGTAGGACTAGAGGAAGTGGCTGCAAATCAAGAAGTTTCTGTGCAGTTTGCCAATCAACTTTTTCCTATGATTTACCCGACTGTTACTCCTGGACTGGAAACTCCCCCCTTTTTTTCCTCATTTCTTCCTCAGTTCTTTGCCCATATAGTGGCTTCTTTGGGCCTATGTCTTAAAACAGATTTCTTCTCTTATTTGTAAAGCTCCTGCGGGCTTATGGGAACACTTGCTTGTTTTGGTAGAAGTCTCGGTGGTGCTATAGAAATCACATTCACAGGATTTCGCACCTTTTGTTGCAGCTTAGCTCTGGTGATACTTACGCTAGTGTTGCACCTGAACTCTGCAGTTATTTTACTCTGTCATGAATATGTTAATGAATTATTTCACACTCTTAAAAAAAAAAATCTTTGCAGTCACAGAGCTAACTTTGCATCTTGGGGTGGTATTTAAATAACATATCTTCATGGAAAATGTATAAATCTGGATTTAAAAAAAAGGATAGTGAATAAATTCAGTGTGGCACGAATCTGACATCTGCATTGCAAAAAATATTCAGTGCAAGTAAATTATGCATTTTTTTATTACAGGAGTTCAGAAAATATACTTTAAAATGTTATTTTAATTACTAGCTTTATTCTACTGTTCCTAAATAAGCTTTCAACTTGGCAACTTACTACCTGAAATCTGATATTCTAAATGTTTCCTTATTTCCTGAAGTATCTCCTATGATCGCTCTCATATTCTGATTTTCATCTGTCAATCAAATTGGTATCTCAGCCTATTGTTTTCATTATACCTATAGACACAGGTGCATAATAGTACTATAATTTTCTTCATGCCTTACATTTTCACTTATTTTTTTTTGTGTGTGGACTTTGCTGTAGTGATTATCTGTCACTTGCTTTATTGTTTATTTATGAAATTTGAGTTATTTTTATTCTAGATAATTCCTGGATGTGCTATCAGACTAGTAAGCATGGCGTTGTTCTAAAGTTCATTAAATCAGTATCTTATATGTAAATAGGAATAAATTACTACTGAATGTACTGAGTTACAAGTATTTTTTGTATTTGTAGTTTCTGCTATTTTTGTGAACTTTTAGAAACCTCATTAAAAAGCTTGACAATAAGAGCCATACAACCTACTTTCCAGATCAAAGTAGTTCAAAGAAATCTAGATGTGCATATATATTTTAGTTAATATTGAACTTTTTGAGCCTGCTCCAGTCATTAGGCATTTTTTCAATTGGCATCAGTGAGTTTGAACAAGAGTTTTGGTTTTACAATACTTGTGGCATGCTGGGGTGATTTAGGCAAACAAATACTAATCCATGATTTGACTCCAGGGTTCTTATTGCAACTCTTATGACCATTGAGCTTCAATATCACATAACCTGTACTATCAGCCCTCTGTGGGAAAAACAACAGTTATTTCCATTAATACTAGGGGAACGGACCGCTGGGGAACCTTGTTTCAGAGAAATGAAGGACTGACTTGGAAGTCCTTGGCAGAACAGGTCTCCCAGGTTCCAAGCTAATGTTGTGATTCATCTTTTCTATTTGCTCTCTGTATCCTAAATGCATAGCATCCTCTCCCCATCACCACCTTGATAATGTGATTTAGCTGATCAGTGTTACTAGCACTGTTGCTGGCTGTGTAGTTGTTCTTTAGCTCCATGAAAATGCAGGATGATGAAGGGACATATCTTCCCTGGTATGCCAGATTACTCATGGCCTCAGGTAATAAAAGGGAAAGTACTGCAAGGAAGACAGTTGAAGAGACCTGAAACTGTAATATTCAAGTGTCAGGAGAACATACTTCTCCATCCTCTAAAATTAAAGATTTGTTTAAAAACAAAAGCAAGAACGTAGCCTCTTTCTGTGTATGAAATAATATCTTTTAGTTTCTAGCTGTAAAGTGGATGAGAGGTGTATTCCAAAATACCAGTTTCTTCTTTCTCTGTGTGTGCACTCAAGGGTGAAAAGGGTTTGGTGCACTTGAGTGCAAAGACACTTGAGAGTTTCAAAACTTCAGAAAAATAATTTATACTCTTCTTTCCCACTGCAGTAGACTATGTTTGGGTTTCCAGAAGTCATTACTCTTAAGATTTCTACTTCAGATGCCGTGGCTAATAGAACACCAAGGGAAGAGAGTTCAGTATAGCACAAGAGAGTTTGCTGTTGACTTGTGCCAGCCCCAGTAAGTCATTTAGACAGATGGAACATGAGACTGGGATTGTAACTTACTTGAGGAGTTATAACTGAGCCCTCCAGGGGACTCAAAATATTTTTGTTCTGGTTGTAAACGTAATGTGGTAGATGTCCCTTGGTGAATTGTTGATGATTTAAGCTCTTCCTGAAGATAGACTGGGACAGAAATTGTCTCCGTGACTTCATGATGTGAATCCCTCATGTCTTTCATGTTATGAATAAGTTTCTGGTGAGCTCTTTGTCTTGGGATGTCACTGAAGGGAAGGATAGAACACTGATGACAATTACTCTGTAAAATTTTCCTTGTATTAATGTTGGGGATGAATGCTCTCCTCTTCAAGGTGGACTTCGTTTTAAAACCGGTTAGCAGGTGTGTTCGGGTTAATCCTGGTCAGATGGTGTCTTCTAAAGTGTAACAGTCTCCTTTACATCAAATGCCAAGTTGTCTTCCCCTTAGCCCCCTGCAGTGTAGGCAAGCCTTGAGGGTATAGACCTAAGCCCATGACCCTTGGCCACCTGTGGAATGAGAGTTCTTTGATTATACTCAGAACATACTAATTTTAAAAGGAGTTTTGCTTGAATGTAGATTCCAGGAACAATTATCAACTGGAGGTTAAAGGAGACTTAATTTTCAAGTAAAACAAGAACCGTAGTCTTAGAATGGGGTATGAATAGCTTTAGATTTGAATGCTTGGAAAAAGATAATCTGTGTACAGGACTTGCTGTTATGTGTTTGTCTTGCTTTAGTAATACACCACTTGAATTCTGTTGTGAAATTGAAGTGGAAGAGTTGAGAGAGATCTGGATGGTTTGGATTTTTGTGAACTCTACTAGGATGCTTATATGTAGCCAGACAAGAGCTCAGCCCATCTACGGTCTGAAACAACCAGTTGTGAGTCAGCCCCAGTCAGATGTTTGCTGTGTTGGCAAGGGGCTGTGGCCGAGGGACTGATTTTTGTTGAATAGCTGACTCTGTATTCTAAGAATATGCAGAGAGACACTACCTGTGAATAACAATTTCATATTTAACTTTTTTCTAATCCTTTACTCTTTCTGAACAATGGTCATTATTAGAATACTTCTGTAATGTAGTTTAGCTTTTGTAAACCAACTGGTTGTAGAAAAAGGTATGTTACTCGGTTGAGATGGAATCAGTTTATGTGTGAAAGGATGCTAGAAGAAATTGGCCCAGTCTAAAGGGATGGTGACTATTTGTATGCTAACAAAAGTCTCGGTTCATTTTGAGAGCGCCACAGTTCAAGAATCAACTCGATTTGCATATCCCAAAAGTTCACGATTTGATTTCCTAAATGATGATATTCAGGGCATAATGATCACATCTGCCAGTTATTATATGATCAAATATATTCCATGGAGGGTGAATTATTTAATCTCTGTGGAAACATGGAATTTTCATGATACGTCATGACTGTAATGGGCACTTTTTTTCAAAGGAATAGAATTGTTCCATCTTCTAAACATATAATCTGTGATGCCTTGAAGGCTGCTTGGAGAGGTAGATAATTAGCTACCCCACCGCCTAGAGAAATAGCGTGGAGATTTTTAGAAGCCTTATGCAAATGGTTTGGGATATTATACAAAATTAGTTCCACTTAGGCTCAAATTTATCTAATTTAATTATTGGGGAAAGTAAATCTTGGACTGAGGAAAAGAAGGAAACCTGACAGAAGGAGAAGACAGGGCAAAAAATACACTGGCATATAGACTGCAACAATTAGATACTGATGGATTTATAGCTGCTATTCACTTTGTAGATGTTCACCTCTAAGGCATCGGTAATGACTTTGTTTTATAAGACTCTATCAGAATTAATACCCTAGACCACAGGTGAAATAATTACTTAATGGAATTAAAGTCTGTTGCTGAATATGTCTGTATCCTATTTTAGCGGACTGTGAACTTAGCTGGTAGATCTACAGCCTACTGGGATGGTGAAGTCCTGGCTCATTCTGCACATTTTGCTTGAAGCTTCAGGGAGTCTCTGGCATAGAGTGGACGGTTATCTGAAGGGGAAACTTGATGGTTTTACCAGGCCTGGTTGCCTGCATGCATGAACTGTGGTGGTCTGTTTTATGCCTGTGTGATGTCTCCAGCAGCCTTTCCATCCCTGACTTGGTTATGGGTGTACTGAATTTCTTCTTAATCCAAGGAAGGTGGTCAGGATATTAGAAGAACAGGTGGTGCACAGCTGATTGCTGATGGCTAACTGTTAGCTGCCTCTTCAATATGCAGGGCTCAGGCAGAGAGCAACAAGGAAAAGGAAATATATTGGAAGCAGCTCAGGCCTTACAGCTTGGCCTGTGGTTTAGCGGCTGAACTGAGACCAGAGAAACTGGGAACTGGCAGTTGTGTTGCCGGAGGTAGGTAGGAAGACTGCCAAAGCAGGACTGTACAAGCAGGGAAGACTGTTGTTTTGTGGAGGCTAAAATGGGATATGCAGCATGTTGGGGTGATGTGGATAGGTCAGAGGTGTCTATAAAGGAAGAAAGAAGTGCAGATCGCTGCTGGGGTGATGGACAAGGAGATTTATTACAGATAGACCTCTGTTCATCCCAGCAGAGATTGTAATATTTATACCCACTCTTCATTAGCTGAATTTCTGCAACTTCAGTGAGCTCTTATTTTGTTTCAACATACATGATGATTTTATAGAGCTATTTTAACAACTTCAAATGTGATGTAACCACTGTAAGAGCAAATTCATTGAGCAGTTTGAATACGTTTCTGAAAAAGCTTCTTCAGGCAGCACTTGCTTCATTTGCTGCTTTTGGAACATATACTGAAATTCTCATTTAGCATGCTTCTTTGTGAGCTCTTCATTTTGTTCTCGAGCAGTATTCTGTGGGCAACATCAAGAATATAATTAGGAGTTTGATTAACTGCAGTAAAAGCTTTTTTTGATGGCAAGTGACTGTTTTAAGTGACAGTTCTTCCATATACTTATCAGTAAAGGAGCCATGTTATTTCACAGGATGAATACAGTTTCAAAGAAACTCAAAAGCAGATTGAAATTGTTTAGGTACCATCAAAGGCAGGAATATATATAGTATATTGTTACTATAGAATACTTTGAGAATATAGTATTGAAGATATAGGCACAGTTTGTGATAATTTGTTGTATAACTCTGAACAGAGGGTTCTGTTGACCTGTAGTTAAATCACTTTTGAAATGAAAACTTCAAATGTTGTCCTGGAAGTCCTTCTTGGGCCATACAGCTTGGGGAAAGGAGCTTCAAAATATATATTGTGGGGCTAATAATTGTGGTGTTTTGTTTTGGACATATCACTATATGCTCAAACATTATTCCTAAAGGAATAATCATAGAATCATAGAATGGTAGGGGTTGGAAGGGACCTCTAGAGATCATCTAGTCCAACCCCCCTGCTAAAGCAGGTTAGCCTAGAGCAGGTTGCACAGGAATGCATCCAGGCGGGTTTTGAATATCTCCAGAGAAGGAGACTCCACAACCTC
>VZSC01002585.1:17401-32345 GCA_013398225.1 Steatornis caripensis
CCTCGACCTGCTGGCCAACACCCTCCCAATGCACCCCAGGATACCATTGGCCTATCCGGCCACAAGGGCACACTGCTGGCTCATGGTGAGCCTGTTGTCCTCCAGCACTCCCAGGTCCTTCTCAGCAGAGCTGCTCTCCAGCAGGTCAACCCCTAATCTGTACTGGTGCATAGGGTTGTTCCTCCCCAGGTGCAGGACCCTACACTTGCCCTTGTTGAACTTCATCATGTTCCTTTCTGCCCCGCTCTCCAGCCTGTCCAGGTCATGCTGAATGGCAGCACAGCCTTCTGGTGATTCAGTCACTCCCCCCAGCTTTGCATCATCAGCAGACTTGCTGAGGGTATACTCTGTCCCTTCATCCAGGTCATTGATGAGGAAACTGTATTATAAGAAACATGAAACTGTATTTTACTGTACAAGAAAAATGTATTTTACAGTGTTTACTAGCTTTTTTGCATCTTCATGGTGTCATATCATTTCATCTATGTATGGCAGATGCTTGATGAGGGCACTCTTGTCTTCAGTTCTCTGTTACTGGGAAACCTATATCAAACTAGTCAGTTAAAGAGAAGTGCTAGGGAAAAGCAGACACCTGGTTAGAAGCTAAAGGACAGTTTAACAATTCATTATCATAAAATAAAATGAAAAAATAAACACTGACAGAAATTAACCATTCAATTCTGGGGCAGCACAGCTCTCTTTTATGCCCAAAACAGTATTTGGCAGTACAGGAAGATTGGTTGTATCTCACCCACGCGTACTAGAATTCTGTGTACTTGTGGGGGTTCTGTTCTGGAGATAATGCAAAAATAATAATTACAAGAGAGCCTTAAACATTTTTGTAGTTAAGACTTTGTTGTTATATTTGGCTTATTTTAAGGTAGATACCTATTGTTCTTTGCTTACAATAATAAGCTGTTGAAACTTGAGGCTATAACCTTTTATTTGCTAGAAACTTGTCTTTCCATTTTACAGCATTTTATTACTCTGACATTCATCAGGAACGGCTTAGGAACCCTTTCTAGGACTTGCTGCTCTCACCCCATAAGAAATGCTGTTCTTGGCCAAAATCTATAGACAATGTTGAGCAGAAACCAAAGGTAGGCCAAATATTGGTGTGTCTTCCTTGATTTCAATTTGAATGCCAGCGACATAATTTTTAAGTATGACTTAGGTTTCATACATACTGTTCTGACCTTATCTCTGTTAATTGTACTAATTTGCTTCATGTAGCGTTTTCTTGATGACAAAACATCTTGAAATCTGGGTATCCACTATGTAACTAGCCATCTTCTTTTTAGTCACCTGAAATACATGTGAAAATCACTAAAACAGTATAGAAAGAAACTGTCTTCAAATATGCAAATGTTCATAAATTCTGTTTTCCATTTTTTATTCATATTTGCAGTGTGATGTTAAAACTGGAAACCAGATGCAAATCCTACGTGAAACTCATACTTCTGGGTCTGGTTTTGTACATTGCTGGTGATTCACAATGTTTTAGCTTCGTAAAAATAGCCTTTAATTGTTAAAGGACGCAAAAAAAATGGTTTCAAACTGAAGACTTGATATTGCTAATAAACTTAAGCCTGAAGGTGAATCTAGTACTTGAAAGACCTTGGTTGAAGGAAATGGAGAGAAACACTGTTTTTTTTCTACAATACCATCATTTTCATTATTGACTTATCTCTCAGGTTAGAATAATAAATCCTATTTCAGCAAAGAATGAAAATATCATTCGTGCGTGCTTTGTTAGTTACAGATGGGCCTTAATATATGCTTAAATACTAAGAGAAATCCCTCAGTATTTGTGATGGCAACAGCGACAGTAAAAACACAGACACAGGAACACATGCTGTTTGGCTCAGAGGCAAGAAGGAGCTAATGTTCTGTGGGCATCCAGAGGGAGAATATTTGGTTTTTTTCAAAGCAAAAATACTGGCTAAAGGCAAATGAGCTACTAGATTGCAACGAATGGTCCTTTGTGTAAACCAGCACAGTCTTTGCCTCACAAAAAGTAGAGGAAAATCTTCTCTGGATAATTTACCTTGACTTTAATAAATATCAAGTGTTCCCTTCCTTCAAGGCACATATTGACTTGCCAACCTTCTTCTAATCGGTCTTTAATCTTTGTCAATATTTATCTCTTCATGCAATAAATACTGAGAAGTCCACAGAACCCGACTTCATCTCTGTTTTTGAACTTGTGCCATTTCTTTGCCCATTTCAGTGAAATTCGTATAGAACTTGAGATGAAAAACTAAACTTGTTATATAACTGCTGTTATACAGTTTACAGTAATAAACTTGATGAACCATTTAGACCTCTGGCTGTAAGCAGAACTACCTCACTTCTAAAGAGCTAGAGAATATTAGATATTTTTTGATCTTTGATAGGTATTTCTTGTGAGACCAAATGTAGTATTGCTATACCAGTAAGCAGTTCAATTTCATGTTAAATTAAGTGTATTATATGACTTCTCATCAGGTTCCTTAGATGGCTGGTTCACTAGACAATCATGAAGCATTCTGTGTAAGCATGTACTTCTCTAAAAACTAAATAATTACAGGCATGTTTTTAAAATAAAATGCTGGCATCTGTTCCAATCATTGATCTCCTATGACACTTCCTGCTATACTCATCTGTTTTGCAGCTTCCAAGTAAAAACTGTGGAACAGTGAAAGTAACCTGAGAAACTACTGCTTTTGTTTGTCACTGACTTCATTATCCAGTCATGCTGCTGATTGAGGTGACAGGAAGGGATATTTTGTGGTGTCAAAACCCACCTTAGGCCCCTTGATATCGATGCAGATACTGAATCCAGCAGTGCTGAGCTGCAGCATGGTGCTGAGGGCAGTCTTTCACATCCCTATTCTGACATTGAACAGTCTGAGTCAGATCCCTCTAATGCCTGCTTCCCGAGAAATCTGAATATGTAGAGCTGCTACTGCTGCTTCTCTTGAGGGTTTTGAGAATGTGGGAGCTGTTGGGACATCTGCCTGCACAGAGCTCAACTGAGCTGGTCTTCCCAGATGAATTTCTTGTCTGTCGTCATTGCATCCTTAAACTTCCTTAACTAAACTTCCAAACGTCTTGTGAAAATCAGTTTTATTATAGGGTTGTTCCTCAGGGTGAAACATTTACTGCTTGAAAACTGCTTGCTTGATTGCAAACAAATTGGTTTTGGGCTAGATAATTACTGTATTGGTGTGTAAGGCTTCCCTGTACATGCCTTTTTCTCATCTGAATGTTAGCCTGAGTGCTTCATGTGACAAACGTACCAAGAGAAGTATAGTTAGACTCTAGGAAGCAACCTCTCAGATATAGTGTGTGTGGAGGGGAAAAATCCAATTTAAGCACAGAAATAGAAGTACTGGTATAACTCCATGCTGGCTATGGGGAAGTGAAATATGGGAGGGAGGGGAAGGAGTTGAAATGTACAAGAATGACTGAGAAGAAATGGGGGTTTGGATTGCGATCTACTCCCCCAGTTGTGATCTATGCCCCATCTTAAATCACTTACTACGCGGATGTCTGATGTCATACTGTTGTGGTTTATTGTCTGTGCCAAGTCACTCGGAGTCTGTGTGTTTGGTGCTGCTTAGCAAACTGCCACAGACAGAAATTAACAAAACTGTAATGATTTTCATGGTATTTAGTAGAGCTAGTTGCATATTTTTCAGCTGGATGTTTTCCCTTCAGAAAATCAAAACATTTCCTGGGAAATTACTTATTTCATGGAAAATTTTTGGCAGCGGATTGTTGGAACACCTTGTTTTCCTTTGCATGTTTTCATGGCATGAAACGCAAAAGGATAGATTAGCCATGAAAAATTGTGCAGTTTCCTTTCTCTCCAGCTTGAGCCAAGAGAGGTTTCAAACTGTAGAAATTTTATGTGACTAAGAAATAAAATTAGGGTCTTCTGCAAAAGTACAGAGATGTCATGAGTTTGAGACCTGAATTACATCTTGGGAAAGAACAGAGTTGAGATCCAGACCAACTTTGGCTGTTTAAGTAGCCCTGTTAATTAGCTCCATATCCCGACATAGCTACATTCCTTGATACTCATTAGTAGGAAATTGTAAAATAAATTATAAAACCCAAAGGACATTAAATGTCTCCTACCTCAGGTACTGAAAACAAGTACTGTAGTAGGAATAGGGATAGGCTATCCATGCTACTGCTTTCTCTTCCTCTGAAATTTCATGTCTTATTAAAAACCTTCCCAGTAGGGTTACAGGGCTAGAATTACACATTAAAAATGAAAACACAGTAATTATTCTCTTGCCTACAAAAATAAATGGTTAGCATAACTGTATATTGTTTAGAGAAGTCAATTATACCTTAAAATAGGAGGAGGAAAAATTTTTAGCAATGTCTTTGAGATTAAGTCTCTGCTGAAATGTCTTGGATCAAACAGCAGTGATGTAGCTGGGGGTACACAAGTATTTTGGTGTCTGCCTTTGTGAAGATTTGGGGCTGATCGAATCAAACCCCCTGTGAGGGTGTCAGTCCCATTATGTTTGCTACGGGTTGACTGGTGTAATTATTTTTTCTGAGATTATCAGCATGTTCAATCAAAAAGCTAATATGTGCATTATTGCTTTGCTAGTTTTTAAGCCCTTTTCTCATTATTGGTATCGATCTTGATTAAAAGCTGTTCTCCAAATGTTTGGTTCCATTGACATGAAGTGATTCCTGCCTTCTCTGCTACCAGAGGGAAGGTATCTTCATTCAGGTTAATTGCTGCTGCTTGATGCTAAATGCAAATACCAGAGCACTGCTTGAGGTGAAAATTCAAAACTGAAAAAAAAAAAGGCAGCTGTTAAAATATCCTTTCCGTCTGTACTTACCAGAACAGTGTGCTTTCCTTTGGCATTGCATTATGCCAGAGAAAATGTCATGAATACTGTTTTGAAGACAGATAATTTTCAGTTCTTTGTCAGTGAATGTGTATTGTCTCAGTCCTTTACCAGAAGCAGGGGGAAGGGAAGATAATAGCAGATAGCAGTGGGTATAGAAATGCATAAAAAACCACAATAACCCAGTGCCAAAAGGAGGAGTGATGTACACTCGTGTTGAGCTTAGACAAAGCCAGAAGACCTGCTATTTTAATCTGATTTGTGTGGGGTGGACCCTTTTGTCAATGATTGTGATGATGCTCACAGGCATAAATCTCCAGTCAGGGTTTGCAGGAACGTTGTAGCCTTCTGCAATAGATAGCTTGGTCAAAAAGTAATACTTGCTGAGAGACACATATGTGTACAAATGTATTCTCTATCCAAACTGTATTTAGCTAGCGTTTTATGATGGTGCTTTGTTTATTGTAACTTTATTTAATATGATAAAAGAAAACCTTCACTAGGTTCAAGATGTCCTGAAGTCTGTTTGTCTGCGCACTACATCCCACAGTTTCACAGACAAGAGAGAAGGGTGAGATAATCAGCAGAGGTTCCTGTAAAGCCTAAGATTTATGTACCAGATGGACTGGAGGGAGCTTTTTAAGGCTAGCAGTGATGTATGGATTAAAAAGTTTCCAGGATTTTTTGAAGTATTTATAAACTTAAGTAAACTATCCCAATGGCAAACGATCCTCACTTAACATTTGGGCTTTATTCCTTGTCTGAAATGGTTTTGGCTCCGTTTCTGGCTTTTGGATCTTGCTGTATACTTGTCTATTGGATTGAGATCCTTCCACTATAGGTGTTTGTGTTGTCTTGCAGGTAGTTTTAAGTCATCATTAAGTTACTATTCTCAGTTAAACAGACTGACTTTTTTCAGTAGGTCAAATAATTTTTTTAATAATTTTGTTACTCTTCCCGGATTATTTTCCACAGTATTTTTCTATGTCCAAAGTAAAACCTGGAATCTTTTGTGACAAAAATGAATCCTTCACGAACTTAGCTTCACAAGAAACCTAAACAAAAAGTTTTGGGGTTTTGGTTGCGTGTCTGGAGGATGCTCTTGTCCATATTGCCTCTCAGCGGTGAAAACGAAGTTTAAAGAAAAAAAAAAAGGAGGCTCAGTTGTCTTGGAGGCTAAATGCCTTGGCCGTCTGTGCTTTGTTGGTGTTAAGTGTGTGTATCTACCCTCAAGCAAGCTGTAGTCCCATGGCTACCTGCCTGGAAGCCTCTTGTCAGACAGAAATTGGCAACAAGTTCCCTAACGTATGGACAGAAACCTGAACCCATCACTTCAGTTTTCCTGATGGATTTTTCTTTTATTAAATTCAGTATGTCATGATAAATAGATTTTCTGTTTGAGAGATAGGAGAGGAATGGGGAAAATGACTCCAGCAGGGATTCCTAAAGGGGCTTTACTGAAAAGTGTATCTCTATCTTTCCAGGGCTTGTATTTCTTTTTTTGGTGTGCCTATGACAACATGAGTTTAAGCCCAATTAATACAGTGCCAGAAAAAGCTTGCGTCCTAGAGACTGTCATGGGAGAATTGTCTTCTCTGTTATCACAGAATCGAGCTTTGCTGCTGCTGCTCCAAGCAAGCAGCACTTTGTCGCAACAGAGCTCTCTTTCCTCACCCTTTGGAGAGACTGTTTGTTGCATAGGCACTTAACAATGTGAGTCAAGGCTTTCAGACATTAGCTCAGGAACACTTCTCAGGTGCCTTGAAGCAACGCAAGAATTCTCGAAGTCCTTTGCTGATTACTGTGTGTTGTGATCACAAAGGTCCTCGGGGCAAGGGTTATTTCTGGCAGTGCCAGGCATCCAACTACTTATCTGGCTACTAAGGTATTTGGGATAGAAATTGGTGCAAAAAGCTAAAAGAATATTCCTTTTTAATATGGAGGGCTTATGTCATCTAGTTTATACCCATTCTTTAAAATACAATAGAGAAAAGACAAGTTGCAGATTCATTATTTCACCTCTCTGCTATTGTTTATCCCTTGTCTGAGAAGCAGAGAAATCCTACAGCATGCATCTCAAACATGCATAAACTATTTACTTTACTTCACTAGAAATTTAGCTAAAAGGTAAGCTAAATGAATACTGTCTTAAACTGAAATAAATTCTTTTTTACTGATATTCCAAATCAATTTAAACTGTCATCCTTAATTTGCTTTGTTCAAATCTAAGTGGAGCTGCACCCATAGTAATAAGGTGGGAAGACAATAAAGTCACTCTTATTTGTTAGGAATTTTTCTTTCTTTTGAGAAAATCTCATGTTAATGAAGCAGATGCTTGCTATTGATCGCCTTTTAAGAGCCAAAATAATTTCTATTTAATTGGATGGCATGAATACTCTTTGGTTAAGTCAGAAAGTAAATAGAGGTATGCTTGAACACAAATATTGATATAAAAATGCACTTTGAAAAGTTTTCAGAGATACTCTCTATTCCTACTATCCTGCATCTCATTAAACTCCTACAAGACAGGATGAACTTTTAAGGACACGCTTGCTTCTTCAAGGTATTGCTCCTTAAATCTCATTTGTCATTTATCTTCTCATTTGAAGTGCTATGTGATAAATGACCTGGTGAAGATACAATATTCAGCGCTGTGCACCTCTCTACTTTTATGCCTTTAATAAAAAGTGAGGTTTTGCTAAGAAATGTTTTTCCTTTAATGACTTTCCTGATGTGTTTGGATTTCAAATAATGTTTTCATTTTGTCTAGTTCTGTGTGACGTTATTCTGGTTCTTGTGAATGACATTTAAATTATTATTCTTAGGTAATGAATATAATTCTATTCAAAGAATTAATTTTAGAGAAAGTGTCTCTACAATAGAGGTTAAAAAACCCTAGACAAGAATAAAGGAAACTTTGTTTTTTTGTATCTAGTCTCCACTATGGAACATCAGAGGAATACAAAGGTCATCAGTTGTCAGTCATCACACCATTGACACTGTTTCCAATTTGATTTAGCTTCAGATTAATTGCAACAGACAGTATTAATTGTTGCTGCTAAAAGAATTGGAAGATATTTCGTATGTTGGAAGTCAAATGGGATGGTTTGGAAGATGAGTCCAACTCTTATGCAGACATGCTTATTTACTGTTGGTATTTGTCCTTGAAGGAAAGATTCCTATTTGCATTTGGTAGGAGATGCTTATTCATAGTCGAATGCGTTATGCATGATCCGATATACTGCGGTTTATGAAAGCTTTCTAATCCTCAGGTGGTTCTTGGGTGCTATCTTGAAAGATCATAAATTTGGGCTAGAAGTGTTTTCTTACCTCAGAAATTCTCTTTTAATATCTTCCTACTTCCACCAGAATTAATCACCATGCATTCTGTTACGTGCTGCCTGCCAGAAATTTCAGGGTCTGAAATAATCAAGAGCTTGTTTCTGGATCTTGCTTAATAGATTGGCCAGCAAAACCCACAGCATTAGTGCAGGTCAGTGAATTGCTCTTGAAAAACTGGGAGCATCACCCAGCAATATATTTAATTTAATTTGGTTCAATGAATAGCTGTTCCCATTCCTTGATAAAGCTTGAATCTTGCATACAGCAGCCAGGCACTTCACTGATGCTTAGTTATCAGGCTCATCCTAAATTACAGTTTTCCCTAGTTTTATTTAGTCTTTGACTCTAAATAAATAGTGAAAACCTGGTTCAGGCTTTTCTTATCTTTTTGGAAATTAGGTTAAGGCATACACAGATACTGCAGGAAATTGAGCCATAGGATTTTAATGAAAAACTTTACCTGCAAAGCTGATCCCCACCAGGGAAATTAAAGCGGGAAGGAGACTTTCTTCTGCTTGCCACACAACCCTCCGAAGAAATAATATCGCATACCAGGGCAGTAGCGCTGCTTTATTGCCAAAGCAGTGCTCAGGTATTAGAGAAGAGGTCTTGTAAACCTGTATCACAGTGGCACATGGTGACTCCCACTGGAATGAGGGACCCAGGCATGCACGTGTTCACCATCCATCAGCTTCCTCATTCCACCAGTTTTCCACCAAGTTCTGCCTCTGGTTCCTACAGTACTGTGGGAGTGGGAGGAATGTTTCAAAATGCCATGTTAACTTCTGAGAAGATATTTCATGTTGAAGTTGATATGCTGCAGTCTGAGCACTTTGAGTTTCAATTAAGTTACCTACAGGGATGGGCTTTTCCTGGACGTAAGTGTGGCCTAAAGCATCGTAATGTCCATGCAGGCATAGATTTTTTCAAATGAAAAATAAATCAATATAAATTATTGATGCTTCAGATTACTGTGGCTGCTCCAAACTGTCAGTCTGTGCTGGAAAATGATATCCTGGGTTTTTATCCATAGTTTTTCCCTGTGAAAGCATAGGGATCCTGAGGGTTTGCCAAACACTTGTCCCCTTAGGAGGAAGAAGAATTTTGCATTTCTAGTAATGTGCTTTCTGGTGCTTGGTAGAGGTGTGTTTCCACTTCCATTGTGTTCAAACTTATGTTCATCTTCTAGGCGGATTTTTTTAGGAGTCACTGCAATTGGTATACAGTGATGTTCAATACTGGCTAGCCCATGTGAATGGCCATGTGACTTCCTATTGTAGGCCAGAGTTTAAACTTTTTGTCAAGGTTCAGGCTTTACCAATCCCCTGGGGTGAGGAGGACTGGGTCGCTATTGTTCTCAGGCTGCCTACAGACCTAATGTGACAACGTTGCTTAAATCTGGAAGGATGTTTTTTGAAAATAAATGTGATTTTTTTTTTTTTTAAAGGGCAGACTAAATTCTGCTCCAGAATCTTTTCTATAATCTGTGGTCTAGTTGTAAGCTACTCAAAACTCTCCTTTACCCCCACAAGTAATTCTTGACTCTATCCCAAAGTAGAACATTGTTTTCTGGTTTAAATATAGTAATGATAAAGTTGAACAATATAAAAATAATTGCTTCCCAACCAAAGTTGCAGTCATATGCTCTTAACTCATCCCCATTTCAAGGTAAAGTAAGTGCATGTGTCTTCCACCAAGGTGTTGACAGATGAGCTGCAGCAGTTGAAGTTACCTCCCCCAGGTGTCCATTCTTGTTGGGAGGAGAGTCAGAGAGAAAGAACGTGTCTGTGAGCCTCAGGCGGTTCAACAGAGAGAGTCTGGCCGCCTTGCTCCAACCCATCAGAAGTGTAAAGCAAGCCGTCGGGTTTTGCATTCAAGTGGGAGAAGTGAGAATACATTCCCTCCTGCTGACTATGCGGGCAGGGTGGCAACCTTTCCCTAAGGTGATAGCTATCTGTTGCTAGAATCTTTCACTGCCGTAGACAAGTGTGTATCAAACACCTAAACACTTCTCATTTGTTCAAAGCTCCACCTGTCTTGAGGGTGTGCTCTGCCCAAAGTAGGACCAACGTCTTTGACATCTACTCTGAGGTGATAGCGTTTCATTCACAGCACTGTTCTTCAGCACTTGTACAATATCAAACTGAAAGCTCATGTTAACACAGAATGTAAGTTTTGTACCTTAAGTGCACAGAAGCCAGGAGAGAAAGTTAACTATATCATCATAATACCAATTCACCAATTTTTCTAGATTACTGGGAGAACAGCTATTGCATGTAGGAATCCATAAGACGTGCTAAATACAATGGTTAATGTCAAACATTGAGTTAATGAGGCATTAGTTTTTATTTCCTTCTTTCTGTGTGGCTAGAACTTTCTGCCTTTAAGGTGACTTCAAGGCTTTTATTTTTCTTAATTTGTGCTTTGGATAGATTATTAAAGAATCTACCTTCTTATGCTTACTGAAATGTGGATACTTTCTGCTTGACAAATCAGACTGCAATAAAAATATGGTGCTTCTAGTAGTCGAATTGCTGCCTGAAGGAAGCAAACGTTCTTAAAACCACCCAAACCAGACCTTTAAAACAGATGATATTAAAAAGCTGCCAAACCAACGCCTCCCCCCAAACCTACCATACTGCTTCCCAAACAAGAATAAACCCTCTTCCTTTCTCCTTCCGAAAGAATCTTTTATCTTTAGTACCTGTTACTATTACATTACTGTTAACAAGCTGTCAGTTGCCAGAAGCCGCCTCTCCCCTTCCACTCACCAGCGTATCTGGAAAAATGATCGAGATAATGTACTAAAAGAATTGAAAATAATTCCAGTATAGAAACCAGGCTAACTACATTCTCCTTTGCTGTTTGAAGCTGCACATTTGCATCCTTTCCAGGGCTTGCTAGATCACTGCTACTTTGAAGGACTGTTTTCCTGCGAACTCCTCTCCTTGCTTTCCAGATTATGTGATGATTAAGTGACTCGTGTCACAGCTCTTGATTGAGAGGTCTGTTTCAGTGATTACATGAGAGTAGTAGTCTAGTGCTCCTAATCTATTTAAATCACTTGTAAATGGCTTGCCTTCATTTTCTCTCTTGCTTCTACTATTGTGTGGTAATTCTTACTCATATGTCAAGGTGAGCTATTTCCTTTTGGCTAAAGAATGGGCTCATGTAATCCCACAAAGTATGAGGAAAACAAGGCACTTAAGTAACTGTTGAAACTTTATTATAGGGTGTGTATGGATTTCCATTAGACAAACAGCTCATCTACCAAGTTGAAAAAAAATTCCTTAATTCTCTTCACCTGAGTTATCATGCAGTTTTATCAGATCCAGAGGACAGCTATTGACAGGAATTACAGGGCTGTCTTGATCTTCACAATGGGACCTTCAGCAATGATTCTCTTGTCAAATACTGTTTTCTGGTGCCAACAGTGTCCGAGCTGATTGTTGGACTGCACAGTATTTTAGTGTTCTCCTAGGCATTAAGTCTTCTGGAGACGGAACAATCTGTCTTTCTCTGTGCTTGCTGAGCATGAAATTGCAGGGGTGGTTAGACAGTACAGCTGAGATGATGCAGGGGGTTGGGGCTGCTGAAGTGGGGCAGATTGTTCTTTCTTTTCTCGTTTTCGACCCTTCCCCTACCTTGGGCCCCTCTCTGGGCTGTGTGGTTTTGTACACAGCTTTAGCTCTTTTATGACCTTGCTGTAAACTAATTGAACTCACTAGCCCAGGAGAAAGACTGTCATTGCATTTCTTGGGTTAGCTTCCTGTTGGATTAATGAGGTGAATTCTTTTCTTTTACCACGCAATTATAAAAACATTATGGAGTTGTGACTAATTGTCCAGCAGAAAAAGTAGTAGAGGCATTCTCCTTCCAAATTTCTTTAATCTCTGTATGTGTATGTAACACAGATAACGGCTTCTCTTCTATAAGCAATATTAAGGTACTCAGATTTTTATTGTAAAGCTCTCTTCTCCCCACCCCCAGCATCTGTAAAATAATATTTTTGCACCTTGTTACCATCAGAGGCAGAATTTTACTTTCCCTTTTATAAGCTACATACCTTACCCTCAGATAACCGCTTGTGTTTGTTATTAGCTAGCTAATAGATGGCCATCAACATTGTTTTTAATAATACGTTATACCCTGTGTGGACCCTGGGAGACTAAAAACGCTAAAATCTTTGAGCATAGAAAGGAAAAATATCAGCCAATTTGATTGTATTGGATGAAAACTGCAAAGTATAGAACAAAATCAATCTTTGCAGCGTCAGGTTGTTGTTCACTTGATGTAGCTTAAATTTATTTTTCAGAGTTCTTTGCATTAAGATTAAAATTGTATTTTGAAAATGTTTTGATTCTTTTGCTATCTTTGTTTTGATACCTTTATTTTGAATAGATACCAAGGAAGATCAGAGTTCCTCAAAGGGAAAATTAAAACTACCTAACCGCATCTGAGTCAGCAGAACTTTTTGGTTTCCCATTTGCTTTTTTACTGTTTTACAATGGAAAAGTTGACTCAAAAGGAAACTAGAAACACAATTCTGAAAATGTTAGAACAATTTATTAAATTGGTATCTGCTTCTACCTGATTATTTCCAATCCTCTGGTCTCTGGGACAGGCATATTTTCCCTATTTCTGGTGTCATTTGAGACAACAGGAGATGTTTGGGGGAATTATCAGGACTTGGCTCACCTCAACTAGAAAGGAGCTTGGAGTTGGTAAGCAGGAATATGACTCTATGTGTTAATGCAACTTCTCTCAGGAACAGATGCAGCCTCTGCAGGAACGGGCAGGCTGACCAGCCCTAATCACATCAGCTGGCGTGGGGACGGGATGCCTGTCTGTCTTATCTCCCTCCCCCATCAAATGCTGGCCAGCAACATCCCTGGGGCCTGAGGATAAATCTGCACTTGTTTCATAGTGTTGTCAATTCTATCCAAATTTAGGAACTGTTGCAGCACTTTAGCACTTGATATCTCTGCTCCAGTCTTCTTCAGGTAGATTCTAACTAACTTTGTTAATCATTCACAAAATATCTAGCTTTTTTCCTCTTTTGAGTTGTTTTGGTACTTTAAATAAATTCACATATTCATGCTACCTTGATTTCTATTGACAAATATACTTGTTAACGTTGTACATTTTAAAGAAGCTTCCTTGTTTAAAGGCTAAAAAGGTTAACAACTGAACCCAGATTGTCTCCAGTGACTCAAGCTCTATGTTTCTTGAGCTTATTGAAAGCAATCTGCTCCAAAGAAGCTAATTAGAGCGAAGAATACAGAATGTCTGGGCAATACTGTCTATGTGTTCTCATAATATATATTATGCATTTCTTTCCTGGAATTTTGAAATCGTGTAGTTGTGTCTAGCTCAATTTCCTTTTTGGTAGTGACAGTGGGGAAATCAAAATATAACCCCCTCCAAAATGCCTAATTTAGACTTGGTGTGATACAACAGCAAGGATGCTCCATTACTGGTAGCTAAGTAACTTTGCTAATGAAAATGGTACTGTCAGATTCATCAGATTCCTGTGGTTGAATTGATGGCTATTGGCTGGCTTAGATGACACAACGGATGTGAAAAACCACATTTATTTAATTAAGGATACTTAGTTGAGGCTTCTAATGTTAAGCAAGTAAGTGTGCTTTTCATCTGTGTGTTTGTTTATATTTAAATTCACACATTTTACTCTAGTGGATTGTTTGTTTTGAACTTTAGAGTGGTAATTAAGGAGTCATCATTGTCATGTTTTGTTCCATGCAGGAGGGCGATGTTTCTTCATTATACAGAAGGTGACAGCATCACCTCAGATCTGGATGTAGATGACCTTGAATTTAGTAGCAGTTGGATTGAAAGGTCTGATTTTTAGACTCTTCTGTGTTGTGGGCTGTGGGATTGCAGGACTAAGGTTTTGACAGCAATTTCAAAATTACTTAAGTCCTGAAAGCCTTATTTTTGTGGAAACTATGATAGAACACATTACAATTTTGAACTTATTTGATATCCCTTAGGTGATTGGTGAGGGGAACTGGTGGTAGAGTGATCTGATGTGGAGTTCACTTGAATCTGAGCCCTTTAAGGACTCTTTTTAAGCCTTTTGCTTCTGAGAAAGCATTTATACTGGAATATCTACCAGGTACTCCTCGTACTGTTGGTCTGAGACCTGAAAAGTCTCTGCTTCTGTGAAGAATATTAAGGATCTTGGCAATAATCATGTCTATCAGGTAGAAAATGCCTAGATATTATGAAGATGGGTGGGTGGCACTTCCCCCATAGACAAGAAAGTGGCTGTCTTTCAACAACTACTTTACTGTTTCAGAAGCTTTCCTAAATCCTTCTTTGCCTTTCTTAGAGCTATGTTTTATGATAATCCAATTCTACTTTTAAGCCCCAAAAATGTTACAGCTAAAAATAGATGCTGAGGAACAGGGCTTTATTGTTTGTTCGTTTCCTTTTAAAAAAAAAAAAACCACCACCGCAGCACAAAATATCAAGGAGGTGGTGGGAGAAATACTTCCAACAGCTTGATCCGCCTTCTCTTTGTGCGAGATAGTGAACGTGAAAATCTGAGAGTAATTAATCAACGTGAACTTTCCAGATTCATCATTGTTAAACTGCACCTGTGCCAAGCAACATTGTGCTGATTCTGGGGGAAAAAAAAAAAAAAAAGAAATGCAGCATGTTCATTAGCCACCTCTGTTTTCCTTTCCAGGGCTTGCTAGATCACTGCTACTTTG
>VZSC01002585.1:32454-57412 GCA_013398225.1 Steatornis caripensis
TGGGATTTTGGTTCATGCTGAGCCAGTGCTGTACAAAAGCAAGCAGAGACTTTGGCTAAAGATCTAAGTGCTCTCTGGGCTTGTTTCCCATTTGCTGCTTAAACTTTTAATGAGAATGGAGGCTATATGTGAGCCGTGATAGTCGTTTACCCAGTCCTATGTACTACGCTGTTCCTGTAAATGCGTTTTTAAACAAATTTAGTTCATGGTAGCTTGTGCATAACTAGGAACGCATTTAGTGGCATGTGGTTTGGAGTCTATTGTCCTCTAGTATATTAAAGAAGAGTCTGGCTGCACAAGCAGTTACTGGAAGGAGGAGAGGTCTTGAAACACACAGACATGTGTGGAGCTGATGTCCTCCTCCATGGCTGTGAGGTGCCTGAGAATTTCCTCTGCCTAGCAGTGATTGGCGTCAGCTGAGTGGTCTCGCTTGTGTTTGGCATGCTTGCCTCTCAGATTTGCTTGCTGGCTGGTGTATACAGCTGTTGGATTTATTTATGTATTAGTCTTGTCTAAGCAAATGTTGTCATAAAAACTTTATTTTGTTGGGACTTGTTTTTCTGAAAAAATGTTACCTATGTTAATAAGGAATTAGAAAAAAAAAAAGAATGAAATGTGAAACTTCCAAAACAAAACCTGGCAAACTTCTGAAACACGCTCATTTTCGTTTTTTATTTTTAATATATTGTTATCTCTGCTGCTACAGATATGGAAACATTTTATTTTATATGCTTTTTTGTCAAACCATTTTGTCAAACTATTGAGATTCTCCAAACAGTACTAATTAGAAATTGCCCTAGAGGACATTAAAAATAATGGAATATCCATATACTGGCATCAATAACAGTAATATATAATTATACAGTACTACATATTTGTCGTGAAATAATGAAAATCCCTGCCAAATGTGGAAGAAATAATTGGAGGTTCTGATGTAGTACTTCTGAAAGTTCAGCACAGTTTTCTGTTCAGAACTGCCATTTCATGCATTCATAGGAATGAAAACTATGTTTTGTTTTTTTCGACATTTCCCACAAAGCAGAAATTCAGGATTTTGGTCAGCTTTCACACCCTGATAGTTGAAGCAGCCTTTTCTACAACAGGAAAGCTGTTCATAATCTGTGTATTCTTATGTTTGGAGTATTAGACTTCTCGCTAGATAATACAATCAAGGATTCTGAAAGAGCTCTTATTCCAATTGTATATATGGCTGCCAACCACTACTGAAATTCTCTGACTGTATGGTAGGACGCTAATTCACTTTTTTTTTTTCCTTTAGAGTTTAGACTGACTTGGGTGTTTTTCAGAACTGTATTTAAAAATGGGAGAGAGATACTGGGGTGTGACTGCCTGATAGTATCCAGGCACTTCACCTGGAGTATAAAAAAAATAAAGATAAGGATTTATTAAATCCTGCAGAGAATCAAGGAAAATTACAATCCATGTCTTCCACAGGTTCCATGCTTTTTAGCTGTCCACCTTATACATTGTCTGTAGAGGCTGTGTCATACCCATTTCTCCTAGCTTGTATGTTGCGGCTGGCTTTTAACTACAAGCATTTACAATGCCAACAGCTCTGTAAACTTGGTCAAACGAAATATCTTGAATGCTCAGTGTGTATAGGCAGGCTTGACTGTCACTAGTCAGCCACAATGACGTGCACTGAATCAAATAAAAGGAACCATTGTGAAATTTAAAAATACCCCCTCCCTGAGCCCAAGGCCTCATATCCCAACCATTAGCTGAAGCTATCGAAACCATCATAACAAGAACAACTGTAGTAAGTTCACCTGTGGACTGGTAACATGAGTTACTGATCTTGCTAATACTGATAATAAACTGGAATGACAACTTATGGTATTGTAGACCTTGATTATGATGTCCTACTTGTCGTTAATTTAAATAGGAGGGGAATTGATGAGTGTCAGAACACTCAGATGACTCTGTAACACCCTGTGATGATACAGTACCACCCAAACTATGTTACTGATCTTGCCGTTCACCAACATGTCAATCGTACTGGTGATGGATATGCATTTTCATTGTCACTCCTGCCACCCCACTGCAGATATGGGAGGGTAAGAGATCAGTTTCATACAGTATTGTAACAACCATAGGGTGACAGGTAACTGTATCAACATGAAGCTATGTAATGCCATGAGGCATGCAGGAAAACAACCTATTAAATGATTTGTCTGATGTGTTTCAGCCTTTTGTTTTGTGCTTGGTTTGGGTTGGTTTTTTTTTCAAGGGCTTCATTGCTCTTTGGAGGCTTCTTTCTCATGGGGAGAGGGAGAAGGCAGCTAGGGAATTTAAATCTCTGTGCTAGCAGATAGAACTAATGCATTTGTGTTGGAAGGTATCATCAAGCTGGTGTTCTGAACTTTGGGTTCCACCAGTTCATGCTATTGTTGATTTGCCCCTGCTGTAGACTGCAGCAGAGTTGGGAATAAACAGAACTGGCCCACGTCAAAGTACTGCAGCTTGGGATACTGATTGTGGAAGTTGACAGGAACAAGGTCTTGATAAAACAGTGTAGTACTACCAATGCCAGTCTCTTGGGACTGCAGTGTGCTTCAGGACCCACTGGGCTGTGGTTGGGTTTTTACCTCTTCCCAGCTCTGAGAAAGTTTAAGGTTTTAAACTCTCTAGGCCACTCATCTGTTGGCCTAGACCAGTCAATCATGTTCAGTCATGGGCATGCACTGAACCTGACTATGTAGACTGTAGATTGCAAAATTAATGCTGGATGTGTTTTGAGAGCTACTTTCCTCCCCTCTTCACCTTTCCCCACAAGAAATTATCATTCCATTTTCTTGTCATGCCCTAGGATTTAGCCACTGGGAACCAAAATAAATTAACATAACGCAGAGCCATATGACAAGGAATTGAGGACTGCAGTTTTAGAACGAATATCTTACTGTAGGAACTCAAAAGCACTCAAATTATAGCTCTTTAACATGCCTTGAGGTTCTTCATACTTTTCTGAACTTGACTCTTTTAATGAGACAACATTTCAGCAGTATTTTCTGTCGGGTAATGTTTCTTGCCCAGTCTATCCTGCTAGTTCTTGTTGCAAATCCTTGCTTGTGATGTTTACTGACTTCCCTAGNCGCCATGAGGCATGCAGGAAAACAAACTATTAAATGATTTGTCTGATGTGTTTCAGCTTCTTGTTTTGTGCTTGGTTTGGGTTGGTGTTTTTTTCAAGGGCTTCATTGCTCTTTGGAGGTTTCTTTCTCATGGGGAAAGGGAGAAGGCATCTGGGGAATTTAAATCTCTGTGCTAGCAGATAGAACTAATGCATTTGTGTTGGAAGGTATCATCAAGCTGGTGTTCTGAACTTTGGGTTCCACCAGTTCATGCTATTGTTGATTTGCCCCTGCTGTAGACTGCAGCCGAGTTGGGAATAAACAGAACTGGCCCACGTCAAAGTACTGCAGCTTGGGATACTGATTGTGGAAGTTGACAGGAACAAGGTCTTGATAAAACAGTGTAGTACTACCAATGCCAGTCTCTTGGGACTGCAGTGTGCTTCAGGACCCACTGGGCTGTGGTTGGGTTTTTACCTCTTCCCAGCTCTGAGAAAGTTTAAGGTTTTAAACTCTCTAGGCCACTCATCTGTTGGCCTAGACCAGTCAATCATGTTCAGTCATGGGCATGCACTGAACCTGACTATGTAGACTGTAGATTGCAAAATTAATGCTGGATGTGTTTTGAGAGCTACTTTCCTCCCCTCTTCACCTTTCCCCACAAGAAATTATCATTCCATTTTCTTGTCATGCCCTAGGATTTAGCCACTGGGAACCAAAATAAATTAACATAACGCAGAGCCATATGACAAGGAATTGAGGACTGCAGTTTTAGAACGAATATCTTACTGTAGGAACTCAAAAGCACTCAAATTATAGCTCTTTAACATGCCTTGAGGTTCTTCATACTTTTCTGAACTTGACTCTTTTAATGAGACAACATTTCAGCAGTATTTTCTGTCGGGTAATGTTTCTTGCCCAGTCTATCCTGCTAGTTCTTGTTGCAAATCCTTGCTTGTGATGTTTCCCTAGTCAGAACATCATCTTGCTCTTAAACACATCCTCCATTTCTACTCAAGGTGAGCAACTCCAAACCTGGCATCATGCGGTTTTTTCCACCTATGTCCCTTTCAGGTTCTTGTGCTACATATTGCACGAGATGAGTCAGTGTTTGAAATGCAGTTAAAATTCCAGATTTGCTGCCTTGATTGCTGTGGGATAAGACTTTTAATGGGGTGTCTGAAAACCAGGCAGCTGCGTGGAATCCTGTGTAGCAAGGGAGGCTTAGAGCTAGTGTTCATTGCAAAGAACAAAGTAGAATATGTAATGTAATATAAATTCCACATTCTTCTCTGCCCTGTGCAAAGGCAACAGTATGGTCATTTTTTTTATATTGCTTGGTGCTCCTCCCTAGGATGCCTGCCAACAACCCCCTGCATCCTTACTGCCCAGCACCTTGTTGTGGCTTTGAAGAAACAGTATGTGTGTATTGCTGGTCATCACTTTGTGAAATAAACTGCTTTCAGAACTGTGATCTAAAAGCTGAGGTTTTAACTACTACTTTTAACTGTCCTTATTTCATAGCTAAAGATGTCTTAACAGAAACAAGAAGTTACTGTATTAAAAATACGTTTTCTTCTGAAGAAGGGGGAATTGAGATGCCATCTGTACTACTTCTGGCTCCCATTCAGCTCCTTCAAATGAATGCCAAATTAACAGCAGCAGTTCTCCCTCCCTGCTTCCTTTTCTATCTTATGGCTCTTTCTCTAAGATTCATCCAGAATCATTGTGAAAGTGGAGAATATCACCTCTGCAAAAATTTTCAGTGGAAATTTTTCATTTATTCTGTATTTATTCTCTGTGGTTATTGCAGCCCTAGCCCTACTGTTTTGTTTCTGAGGTCTGACTTCCCTTCCCTGCAGGGACGTCACTGGTTACCTGGGAAGATTGGGCAGAAAAGTGGTGTCGGTTCCTGCTGGGATGCTGCCTGCAGTTACAGATCTCAGGCACCACTGGCCAAGGTCCATGGGCATCCCCTGGCATTGCTCTCCACACGTATCCCTCGTCTCCAGAATCTTACCTTATTTCCCTAGACCAGGATCTTCACCTTCTTCTTTCTGGGCCCTAGTCTTCTTTCCGAGACCGCTTTGTCCTTTTAAGGACCTGTCTCTTGGCATCAGCTCTTTTTTCTGGAAACCACGCTCCCAGTTTCTGCAGTCTAAATAATGCATGTGCAGAAGCACAGCAAGTGATCAGCCGCTTAATTGGCGTGTCCGTCTCATGTCTCTTTATTAGTTGAAGGATTCAAGATGTGCCGCTTCTGTTTAATTCAGGTGTTGTCAAATTTTCAAGCAGTCCATGCTGATTGCAGCTAGCAAGTAGCAGGCTCCTGCTTGAGAGTTCAGGAGTTCAGTTTTGGGNGATCAGCCGCTTAATTGGTGTGTCCGTCTCATGTCTCTTTATTAGTTGAAGGATTCAAGATGTGCCGCTTCTGTTTAATTCAGGTGTTGTCAAATTTTCAAGCAGTCCATGCTGATTGCAGCTAGCAAGTAGCAGGCTCCTGCTTGAGAGTTCAGGAGTTCAGTTTTGGGCTTTCAGCCATGCACGTACACAATTATGTGCTGCCTGGTTTTGTTCACAATTTCATCTGGTTTTGCAGTGACTGCAGGGGTCTAACTCTCCCCTCATACCGTGTGGGATGTGATTCCATCCTTGGACCAGGCACCAAAAGGAACATGTTTTAAAGGCATTTTTTTCATATTTAATAATTTTGATTATGTATGTGGGTTTTGCATAGGACAGATGTTTTTGAGGTGGAGATAGAGTGCCAGTGTAGTGTATTATATTTCTGCCGAGGTAGGCTAGCTCTGTTTTGAAGAGGAAATTTAGTTACAGTGCGTTTGTTTCATGAATCTAGTTATCAGCGCAGTGTTTTCTAAACTGCGGATTGTAAGGCTAGTGCAAAGACAACGGCTCTTGTTAGTGCGTAGTATACAACCCTGACTAGGTGGGATTGCTGCCTGTACCTTTTTTATAACAACAGCGTTACCTAAAAGTCTCCTGAATGCCTTAAAAATTCTTTGCTTATCTCCCTTTTGAATAAAAACACTTTCTGTGGTTTTTTTGCTAATTAATTTAGGGATAGAGTCGGGAAAATATTTTGATGTGACTGGGGAGGGCTGCTGGTTCTTGTGCCACTGCTTGGGTGGGAGGCTTTTTCTTTCCTTTTCTTTTCTTTTTTATTTTTTTTCTTTAGGAACAGGCTTAAAGCCGTTCAAAAGAGAATGAAGCCCTGAATTCTCCTATGGAGACTTGTTTTGTAGCCAGATTCCTATGATAGAAAATGCTTTGCCCCAGCTCTCATGCAGCTTGGTCTGAGCTTTGTGATCAGCATTGTCCCAAAGAAGCACAACTGTTTAGGAAATTTATAGATAGCAATTTGGCCTCCAGTGTAACAGAGGCTCATCTGTTAATTGCTTTGAAGATTAAAATCAAGACCTTGAACTGGCATCTGAAACTGACTTTAGAGATAAGTCCCAGCCATGAACTTCGTCATCTTCTTCCCAAAGCCTTTGGTATTTAGAGGATAATAGATAAGCAGAATATCCAGGACAGCATCTAACTGATGTAAAAGATTTGTTTTATGGAGACCTAAATTATTTTGGGGAGCAAAGTCAGTTCTTCTCTCTAGATCTGTTATCCAGGGAACATGCCAGCAAAGAAAAAAAATGTATGAATGTTAGGCCAGGTAGCCATACTGAAATGACAAGTCAGTCAATTATTGATAACATCCACTATGTAAATACTAGGCAATCCAGATTGCTGATGGAATTCATATGATGATTTTTTTCTTTTAAATTAAGATGAATCTAAAAACATTTTCCTAGGTGTGGTGTTATTTAGGTTTGATGAAACAATGCTCTCTTTCTTCTGGTGCTGCACTACTTCTGTGCTCCCAGCCCAAATGGATTGAGTTGAAATCATTTGCTTAATGAAGTGAAACATGTTATTTTGAGGTTGTATAAGCATTTTGTCATAACCTCTTTTTTTCAAGGCAGCTTCATTTCAAAATGTTTCTCTTTTTCCATGTTAAAAATGCTGCAGGTAAATGCCTCTGGTGGGTTAAACAATTTGTTTAGAGATGTTTAGAAATAACTGAATTCCCTGGTAGTTTTTGTTCAATCACTCAAAATGTCATTCTTCATCAACAGCATCTCCATTAGTCAAGTATGATGCAAGCAAATAGGGATGTTTTCTCAGACGTACTCTACTGTCAGCATGTTAGAGGCTGATTTGAATACAACGTTTAAGTGGGCCCTGTGGATGGCATTTGTTTTTTATGGCGTTTGAGAGCAGTGCCTCAGGAATAGTTGTTGCACTTGGCCAACTAAAAGGACAAAGTTGCACAACTCCATGTACCACAGAGCTTGTAGCTTGTTGCTAAATAGGGGAAAATTAAGACCTTCTGAGGAAGATAGTAACAATAGATTTAATTAGGAGGGGATACATTTCAGAGGAAAATACCATAAGGTGTTGAAGGGTGAGGGAGATTGGGGTGAGGCGTAGAGAATGAGCAAGTAACTGGTGAAATCTAAAATGGAAATGAATTTAAGATCCTGCATGACAGGTAATGGGAGACAATCTGAACAAATCACCATCAGTGAGAAGACTGATCAAAAAGAAGTCTGTTTTTAAAAACAAAACACCAAAATGCCTTAGTCTACTTCCCCATTTCTGGTTCCTCCCTATGTTTCCTTTCCTTTCCTTGCCTTTCTTAAAGTTTGTTTCTCCTGTCATCACTAGTGAGTAGTCCAGTGTGGGATATGGTTTGCCTCCAAGTTCTGTTTCAGGAGATCGTGAGGGCATCTGGAGAGGGAAGAAAATGAGCCTTTCTATCCTCGCATTTTATAGGAGAGGGAAAAGGGGAGAGGAGTAAGAAAAAGAAAGGACTTCCTTGAGTTTCAGAGCTCTTACTCAGCTACTGTGGAGCTTTCTGAAAACGATGCTGGGAGAGGTCAGTGTTCCCCCTTTGCCCAGTGAGCAAAACCCTCTGCCCTTTCTCTCTCCCTTCCCTGCCTCCCTTACTCCCACTGTTTATTGTGCAATATAAAGTAGTGGTTGTTCTCCCTGTGACGTCCTAGCGCTGCAGCTTGTGCTGTGTTTTGAGAAGCAAGATGATGAAAAGAGAATCATATGATTTGGTTCAAATTACAGCCCCTCTTATCAGCTCAGCTGGGGCTCTCCAAAACAGGAATGGTGCCTTCCTTCTCTCTGGCTTTTTTAGTAAACATACATACGTAATGGCTATCCTATGATGTGTGGACCAATCACAAATGGGATTCTGGTTAACTTCAGGGAGCTGCAGAGAACTTAATTTTACTATATATTTTCTTCGTAGCAAAGACTGCCTACCAGGCACTTGCATAAATTGTTTGTGTGAAGAGAAATACAGGGCCTATAGAGTGTGCTTCTTTGGTCAGTTTTTGTCATGAGTGTCTTAAAAGTTAAGCTTCAATAGTTATTGCTTGCAGGTAGCAGAGGCGTATCAGTGTTCTTTCACACAGGGATCTGCTACCTATATTAAAATTATGTGACATTCCCATCCATCTTGTCTGCGATCAAAATAAATTAAGAATTGTAAACAAAGCAGGAGGATTCAAAGATACTAGCTCAAAAATACTGTACTTACTTCTCTGTTCTATTCCTTTTCTGCCTTCAGGCTATAAAACTCCATTAAATTGAAAAACTCTTTAAAAAGTAAATAAATATTAACAGAAGAAACTTTTTTTTATAACAGTAGCAATATATTAGGTCAAAAGTAATTTTATTCTGTACTGATTAGATACAACTTCACACTTATCCCAATATGTATAAGTTCTAGAGATTAATTACAGGTGTAAACGTTGCATTGATTTGCCCTCCCCAAAGTTACAGGATTCTTGGATCTGTGATTCTGACAAATGCCTGTCTACAATATTCAGCCAGTTTCTGCCAATGAAAATTGTATAGATGTATAGATTGTAAATTGTAAAGATGTATAGATTACAGGCCTATCGTCAGTAAAGTATGTAGGCTATTATGAATTATATGGATAGGACATAGATTATATATTTGTTACTAACTTAATAACTAAATATTCTAAATAAAAAAATGACTGATCATTTAACCAAATCAAAGGAAAAGGATCTTTCTGTCTCCGCTTGCTAGAAATTTGCAATGGGTCAGTTATTTAAGTCAACCTTCCAACTTTCTCGGTTTGGTAACCAAATGTTTGGATACTCTCCAAATGTTATTGGAAGTTATTTGATCTGCATAATTGAACAGGGAGATCTGAATCTTAAAACAGTCCTGTTTTTATCAAGTGTTGAGACTAAGCACTAAAATGAGAAGGTACAAAAGTGAACATCAAAGGCAAGAGAAGTTTGATACTCTCAGATACCAAAAAAGCTGTTGCTGGGCTAGGCTTTAAGTGAGATCTTGTCTGAAATAGTGGACCAGATCTATCAAAGCGTCACTTTGTGTCATTTCTGAGTTGGTGTTATTAAGTTGTTTTGGAGGAGGGTTGATGAGAATATGAGTAACTGTTATATATATGAGTAACTGTTAACTTTCTTTAAAATTGGACCATATAAATTAATACTGGAAAAGATAATGAGCACTAATTCACCAACTAGCACCAGATATTTAAAGATCTGTTTATTATCTGTTACAGTACTCATATACGTGTAAGTGTAGTTAGGAATGCAACCATAATGAGTTGCAAAATGCCTCAGTTGGTTTTGGTTTGACTGTCTGTTTTGTCCAGCAGCTCTGACCTGCTCTATAGCCTTTCCATAATTACCTGTAATAGATGCATACTTTTTTCTGTCATCAGCCTCTGTTTACAGAAAAGAACTTATGGCTGGCTTCTCAGCATCGCTTTGTTTCCCATTGATTGTCTTTACAACGTATTTTTGGAGGTTCTCTGACAGCTTAGTAAAAGTACAGTTGATTTGTGCTCCTATTTTTCTGTATCTTCTTCATCTTTTCTATGTATTTTAATTCTTTCCCAGTGCCCAAATAAACCAGCTTAAATTTTTCCTAGAGAAAGTAAATTTGGGCTGCTTCTCTTTTTTTGATGCCCACTTTGACATACTTTAAACATTCCACCTTTTTTTTTTTAATATATAATATGGGTTCTTTTTGATCTTTAAATCAAGTGTATTTAATTTTATCCCTGTTAGACACTTTAATCTGTAATTGTCTTGAAAACTTACGCTGATTTGGATTTGGATTGCAGTTGTCCTTCCTGAATCTCGTCTTGAGCTCTTTCTTGATGATGAGAACCTCCCAATATCAGCTGTCTTTCCACGGGGCGGTTTCCTTTTATTGCTCAAATTCTGGGCATAAATTAGCTTGAATTTTTCTCCTAGTTTCCTGCACCATTAAATGAATTACAGTTTCCCAGGGGAACCTGTAAGCATGTCATTTTGTAGTTCTGGGATGGAAGGATGGTGATGTAGTTGGAATATTTGAGCTGTTTGTTGTTTTTTTTTTTTCTCAAATAACCACAGTTTGGAATCAGTCTTAAAACATGTTTTCCAGAAAGCTTGTGAGTGTTTGTTAAGCCACCATAAAATGACTCATGATTTAAATGATAAAACAACATCCTGTGCTTATCAGAGATTAGATTCTTATCTTCTTGTTCTGTTTCTTTTGGATGTAAACTCATGTTGCCTACTTAATGTTTCAAATTTCTAGGGACATTTTGAGAGAGTCAGTCAGAGACACTGCTTGTATTCTAAGAGTCATGCAGTGCAATAAATGGTTATGTATATGTCGCGATACAAGTATTTTTTCTAAACAGAAGACTACTCCTATATGATACCTTTTTTTTTTGTCCTATTTTAGCATCAAATAAAAGGACCATTGGATTTAGTATCTGTTCATATTTGACCTGGATGAATTGTTCTAGCTATTGTTCTGAGCTTGTCTCAATTGTAAACGCTTTATATAAAATCAGAAGCTTGGAAGTGATAGTTCTTGCATAGTCACAACCAGGAGCAGAAATACTGAGGCAAAGCAATGTGCAGAATTTCCGGTTCTGTAAAGGTGTGGAGACAGAGATTTGTGTAACATTTACCCAAAATGCTAGCTGTATCTATTGAACAGGTTCATCTTAATGCCTAGCCAGTGGAGGCCAGCTGGACACAACCATGGGAGGACAGTATGTGAGATGAAGTGAGACTCTTTGCAGCCTTGTTTGCCACCTCCCACCCTTCTGAAATCCTGAAAACTAGAGACAAGGTCTGCTAGGGAAAGTCTGCACTGAAGAGCTGTGCACCATGAAACTTCCCCAGATCTTCCTCTAGTTCTGTTTCCCCGCCAAAGTTTCCAGTGCTCTTACAGCTGTTGAGACTGCATTTGAAGGCCCTTGTGAAAATGTCACCATTTCCCAGCAGGTGCAGCAGTTTATAAACCTCTCAGGATACAGGATTTGAAAGAGAGATAAACTGTTGACTCCAACATGCTGCTCTTACTGGAGCTGTACGTGTTGCTGATATGTCATTCAAACCTTTTATTTAATCTCACATCAGAAGTGTATTTCCTAAAAACAATGAACAAGCTAACCTCTACATAACATACCTATTTAAAATTAATCTTTGGGCTCTGTGATACTATAACTGCATCCTGACTTTTCTTTTTTGTTTTAGTAGACATCTTGTTGTACTGGCTTATGACATTCAAATTGACTCATGTGGAGCTGGGGGAACTTTGAAGTAATAATTGAAACTGTCTGAAAAGACAATTGACTATTTCTCTGATAAATTCATAGCAGAAGGAGTTGTTAAATTATTAAATGGGGGAAAAATACCACTTTTTGCCCCTAGGAAGTCTTGAACTAACCTGAAACTATTAAATTTTTTTTGTATCCTTGTTTTAACAGGGAACAAAGTTTCCGTTTTCACTGAAAATGCTTAATTACTAACAATGCTTACAAAACAGGAAACAAAATGATACATGCTGTGATAGAGGACTAAATTCTTTTACTTCAAAATATTTCTTATATGAAGGCGTATTTTGGTTGGGGACGTGCATGCTTCCAGAATTAACACTTTCCTGCGGAAAAAACCATTAATTTAGACAAAATTAATATTGGCAGGCAGATTTTTTTGACAGCTGTAGGTACAGCTCTCAAATGATAATGAAAGTGATTTGAAATACACGAATGGTGAACATAATTTGAAAATTGACCAAGTTTCTTGTTTCTATTATGACTGTATAAAGACTCACCATCAGAGCCTGCGCTTGAGTCTTCTCTGTGAACGCGTAGCATGTTGCAGCTGATGCGGCTAAGAGCAGCCTACATCGTCATACTAAAGCCAGGTACACCTCGGTTGTGTTTGCTGACCTCTTGAGCGTAATTCTTTTGAGGTTGTTAAAAATTTGAACTGCTTTAAGAATATACAACCTTGGGAGTGGATAGGCCCTCTAAGGAGGGAGATATCTTGTTTTTCGCAGCATGTTATGCCAAAAAATGGAATAGCAGCTATGTTAGTGCTGTCTGTGTGACGTGCAGATAGAGCGTATGTATTTTCATGGTGATCCTGCTGTCCTTTACAGAGTGCTCTCATTAAGTGTAATGAGGCTCATCTAAAAGTCTTAATAATCCTTCAATATATTATTAAATCCCAATTATTCATGAACAATGCTAGTGTATGTGTTTGAGGTCAACGTAGCATGCAAGTGATTTAATTAGTGCGTCGTGTCCGGTTGTATTCACTTATTGTTTTAATTACAGTGGTAATTGAGAACTGAGTATATATGTTTTGTCTTGCAGTTGCAGTGCCTAAACCTATATTTGCTGCTGTGATTACTCCTTGCCCTACATCTTCTACCACCTCTCATTTATTTATTATTAAATTAGAAAAACTTAGAGGAGATACAGCTATTGCATAAAGCTTATTTGTTTCAGTCTGACTAGATCACGTGATAATGTAACTGAATGATCATCAGAGATGACTGTGAGATGGAGTCTTGCTTGTAATCTGGAGTCTTTGTCTGCTGTGTTGGATCTTTGGTCCTGATTAACCCTTGCAAAACCAGTGCAAAAGCAAGGAGATACCTTTTGTGTCTTTCAGTCACTTTGTGTGCTTTTTCTGACACTCAACTCATCATGTCATGTACTCTAAAATACCAGCTATGATCTTACTAACTGCATTAGCTGCAGTATCTTTGAGCGATTGCCATTACCAAGTTGACTTGAATGTTCTGAGAGAGAAGGTGGAATGGAGAATAAAAATGCAATTTTAATTGAAGTCAGTTTTGCAAATAGATGCAGCCTCACTAGGAGTTTGCATTTAACATTAGAACATAGAAGAGCTAATAATAATTTCTGTTGCAGTGGAACATCTGTTAGAAAATCAGAGCTTGAATTAATGGGAAACTGAAAGCAATTAGCTAAAGGTTACAAACTAATTAGTATAATAATATTATTAAACTAGCCCTTCTATAGCTTAAATTGTAGCCAGATTCCATAATATATTAAAAAAAGTTATTTTAAGGGACCCCAAAATCTTGGTTTGAAGAACAAAATTAATCAATGGAAAACATTTCCACAAAGTTTGAAAGATTACTTTGAATTGATCTAGGAACATACTTTAAATTAAAACTAAGTTTAAATTAAAAACAAAGAAAACGCTTTTCATTTTGGATTTTAACCTTTTTGTCTTGGGTCAAAAAGGTTTGTTTTCACTGTTTATACCACCCATATAATGAAATCTCCTTGGAAAGTACAGCAGCTTTAATTGAAGAAGGTCCATTATAACTGAGATGAGTTGTTCATTTTGTTGTGGATAATATTGAGAGAGACTAGCTTCCTTTTTTGACTTCTCTTAGCTGCTATGGACATGTTCCTGCTTTCACTCAGGTAAAAGGATATTTTGGATGTTTTTTGCTATTTGGGAGTATCGTGTGGCTACTGATTTCAAAAGGGGACAGTTCTGTTTTTTTTTTTTTTTAGGTGATAACTTTGTATTGCTTGAATCGGATATTGTTTGAAAATTCAGAAGCCTTCCTGAGAGCTGAGGTATTTTGGTGGGTGGGTGAAAATGTGGTGGGCGTGTTGACAAGTTCCTTCACAGTTACAAGGATCTTGCTCCTTCGAGGGCTGTGCTACCTGGAAACAAACCATTCTCTAAGAAATTGAACTAACAAAGTCAAATTTCTTATGGATTTCTTTTTTGGGTTGTGGTTTCAGTCTCTGTACTCTAACAGAGAGCTAAGTTGTAGCTTTCCTGTGGCTAGGTGACTCACAATCTTTCTTGTATGAATTCTCTAGTGGCAAATAAGTTGAGCTCACTCTTCAGTCTTTCCTTGGGCAAGGGCACTAATAATGATTCTCATTTACCTGCTTGTTTTCCAAAAATGTGAAGAAACTCAGTATCTTTGAGACAATTACTGCTTTATTAAAAATAAAGGGTCAGAGGTTCAAAAATCAGTGGCGAAGGAAGATACAGTGCATATACGTATGTATGTCACATGGTTACATAAGCTTTGTTTCCTTAAAGGCACGCTAAAAGCCTTAGTGTTATGTTGGCAGTAAGAGCTAATTCAGCTCTTCCTTGAACTCCTATATTAATATCCTGTGTTGTTAGATCCATTGCTCTTGAGCTTCCAGTACAGGTGGCTGATGTGGTTTTTAATAAGAGATGAGCTAATCTTTTCCTAATAGCGGCTGCAAGGTCCCAGTAAAAGTATGCTTTTGGTTTTGTGCACTTGAAACAAATAAAATGTGTTTTTAATGAATAAACTGTTTAATAATGATTTGCAAGAGTTTTGGAGTAAAAGTACCCAGTGCTGTCTCCCAGGAACCCAGTGAAATCCCATCATGGCAGTTTTTTCTGTACATGCTGACAGATTATTTTTTTTATTATTTTATTTTTTTTAACTGGACTGGCCTTTAAGAATACTTTAACACTATTAGGGAAACACATGCAAGAAAATGGGCAACTGTACTTCATGCATATTTCTAGATTTATTTTGTTGTCATCAAATTCCATTCCTTTAAGTATCCTGCTCCCAAACCCACAGCTGTGTGTGGCGGGCTTGTGCTCAGTGCTAATCTCTCACTGATCACCTCGTAAGGTTTGCTGTGGTGAGTTATTCGATACGGGCCATAGAACTGACAGGGTTATTCAATTAGCCAACTTCTGAAATATCTGCTAATTCTCTACCCAGAACTTCTAAATAGCTTATTTTGTTTGTCTGGAAAATTCCAGGTTTGGCACCTTTGTAGACAGTGCTGTGCTTATTAATAGTCTCCTTCTTGGGCTTTTGTTTGTTTGTATTTTTCATGGGGTGATGCCCTGGTCCCATCTGTGCAGCAGTTACCGTTGCGTTAGCGCTCTCACTTTTAACAAAATTGTGTTGCACTTCTAGCATCTGAACAGGAAACAACCTTGAAAAGGGAGAAGGATTAGGATGCTTTCATAAGCTTTCTTACAAAGTTCGGTCAATGTAAAACACCGTAAGTCATTTGGAATGTAGCCTGCTGGAAGCTTAGAGGGACCTTCCCAACTTTTCAGCAAGAATCTTCTCCCTTTTGAGTGGAGGTTGCTAATCCTTTATTTAGCTGTAGGTAGAAGTCCTTCAAAATCAAGGCTGATGCACACTGGTGGTGTTACTGGCTTTGGTTACACCTCGCCTGTCGCCAGCAGCCCACCCTGATGAGACACAGACCACCTCCTCAGTTGCACCTTGCCCTCGCTTTGCAGAGACACAGAGCTGCTCAGTATCCGGAGCTGTCATTCTGGCATACTTCGCATGCACAAAAAAAGAGTCCAGAGCAATCCTTAAAGCAGTAGAAAATTATTCTAGTTTTATTCCTTAGAGCCCGTCATTGCACATGCACTCGGAGTTTTGCATTTTCTCACTGCCCCGGGCCCCATGTGCGTGTGCTGCCTGCCTCACTGACACCCTCATGTGTGAGTCAGCAGTCTGGGAGGGAAGGATGGGCGTTACAGCCATTTTTCTTCCTCCTGTTCAGAAAAGAAACCTGCTTCTGTGACACAGAGAATAAAGCTGCTTTCCCCAGCCCTTTCTAAAACATACACATTGTGCTCAGCGTGATTTTTTGCTTCTTATTGGCACCATTCAGTGTTTTTGTTCCAGTGCCCTTCCAATTATTACTGTATATTAATTTTGATTAGACAGGAGGCTGCTTTGTGAGTCTTGACTTCCTGCCAGTACAATCAAGTGTGAGCCATGGGAATGAAAAGCAAATGTTACTTTCAAAACCTTGTGAAGAATATATTACTTGTAATTCACGGTAAATATATATAATTTTAAGAAGAATAAATGTCTTTGTTGGTAGACTAGGAATTGAAATAAGGCATCTAGCCTACATCGTCATACTAAAGCCAGGTACACCTCGGTTGTGTTTGCTGACCTCTTGAGCGTAATTCTTTTGAGGTTGTTAAAAATTTGAACTGCTTTAAGAATATACAACCTTGGGAGTGGATAGGCCCTCTAAGGAGGGAGATATCTTGTTTTTCGCAGCATGTTATGCCAAAAAATGGAATAGCAGCTATGTTAGNGTATCTGTATAAACTATTTTGTTTATTTGTATATTTTCAATACTCAACCTTTGCTTTGTTTCAATTTTTAATCAGGTGTTCATTTATTGGATCAACAGCTGCTATATAAATTAGAAAAATAGAACCAATGTCAGCTGGAAAAAATAGGAATGCCATGGGTTCCTAAATTCCTTATTGAGAAATAGACCACAAGGAATTCAGGTGGGAGTTTGTTCTGGCAAGTTCTGTGGTCTGTGCTATTGAGAAAGGGTGAGCACAATATCTGCCCACCCCAGACTCACGAGTTTATGAATCCTTCAAGTTTAATTCTCAGAGCTCACAAAAAGGGAGTTGCAGTACTTGCAGGGAGCTTTTGGGGGTAGGGTCCAAAAAAGGAGTTTTGGATTTTTTTTCTTTCCTTTTTCTTGCTCTGCTTGTTTTTCTGCCAGAAGTAATTGTCCTTCTTAGTCCCCTTGTTCACCTCTCTCTCTTCTTTGGCTGGTGACTACTAAGTTGTCATCATACATTACTTACTGTTGAGAGGATAACTCCTATGGCCCTGCTGTACACAGCGCAGTCAGCAGCAGGTGCTGGAAGAGCAAAGCATGTCAATATTTCATGCATTTAAAATCAAACACATTGACTTGCATATGGCCGCTCCAAGGAGCGCTATACGTAAGTCTGCTTTCTTTATGTAGGTGTGCTAAACTGCTATCAGTAATGTACCACCAGCCTGGCGATATAAATGTGATTGTAAGTAAGCAGTATGATAAAGAAGCATTACCTAGGTTATGAAATGAAGTGCCTGAAAATTACAAAATAGCAGATTTATGACTGGGGACTGAACAGGATTTTTCTATGTATCTCTATGATAGGAACATCACATGTGATCATGGAGTCACAGAATGGGTCATAAGGGGTATGCACAAAGTTGGGAAGGTTTAGTATGGACACTTCCTATTTGTTTTTACAGCTGCAATAGTATTTTAACTTTTTGTATGTAATTTAAGTCTACTGGAGTTAAAACATCATACACTTGTTTTAACTTTTTCACTGCTTAATCACTGCCATCTGCTTGAAATCTTCCTTCAGAAGGAAGGAACTTGAGCTCTGAATTTTAGTAGTACAGCATGGATCTCCAAGAGTTGAGCTAAGGAAATAACTGCTCTAACAGGGCAGGGTGAGAAGGCTTGCAGGTCAGATGGGGTGCTGTCGGGTTATCGGCTATGTTCGAAAGAGCAGTAACAGCTGAGAGGTCTAGCTGCTTTCTTCCACACATTGCACGCGTTTTCAGCGCAGTTCTCTCCTCTCTAGATCTGCCAGCACAGACCTTGACTTAACAGGTTCATATACCCTTATTGTTCCTTAACTTACTACCAGAAAGAGTACCACTCAAATGAACGGGAAAGAATAATTTTTGATAGTCTACCCCACTGCCAAACTGAAAACCGGGAAAGGGTGTCTCTGACTAATGACTTCCAGATATTCAAGTCTTCTGCATTAGAACTTAACCAAGCAACAGTAACAAACTCCTTGTAAGAGACCTTAGGCTCACTGCTTAGAAACTTCATATTTAGGAAAAGTTAACAGCTTCTCTGAAAAACATGCCCATCCTCCCAGCAAAAATACCCCCAAACCTCTAACCTCCCCCACCCCCCCCCCAACCCAAAAGGTTCTTATAGTAAACATACAGCAAAGGTTAACCTGCTGGGGGAAAAGAAAAAAAAAAAAGAAACTGGACTTTGGGAATTAGAACAGGGTTTTTAATTTTAGATTTTTTTTACTGTGTGGCTGAGGCAGTTACTGAAGAAATCTGTGAACCTTTAGGAACTCTGGGAAGAGGTGAAAGCATAGTACATTTACATTTTTGTACTCGATTTATTCTAGCTGATTCTTTGTGCCATTGATGGGCATGTAGTTGAGGTTTAGCTGTCTACTGATCATGGAGATGATACTGCAGAGCACACGGAAAGGGAAACACATGGAAATGTACTATATGAAAATCTTTCCTCTATGAAACTAAATTCTCTATAGAATTTAATTTTTCTGGGCTGGAATTTTCTCTGTAATATAAATTCTATAACTACAAAACCCCCAACTTTGGTGTTTGTGTTTTTAAACTGACTGAAAAGAATTAAAGTTGATGTCTTATTTAATAGGGAGGATATGATATCGCCTTTTTATTGAAAACACAACCCCCACTATGTTTCTAAGTTACTGTATACTGATAGGATTTCCTACATGCAAACTGGAATGGGTTTTTTTAATTGTCGTTTCCACACCATCCATTGTAACACACTACAGAAATCTCTAGTTAACGTAGAATTTGCAAAGTAAAATACGTATCGTCTGACACTTTTTTAAAAATATTTTTTCTGGAATTTTTTCCCAATTTTGAACAAAATACTTACTCTCGTCTTTCTCCCCTCTTATCGTTCCCTCCTTTGATCTGCTTGGCGTCAGGAGGTTTGAGAGTCTGAATGTTTATCCTGAGGGACGCTTACTGCAATACAAACCATGATGATGCTGCCGAAACAAAACATCCCTGCTTTGATTATATTGCAAAACTACAGAAGATAAATAGAAGCCAGGTAATCCTCTGTACTATGGACTGAGAGAAGGCAGCAAAAACTAGACCTTGAAAATTAATGTAATAAACAGACAAAAATGAATAAAGCAATAGAGGCTTTATAGGAATGCTGCACTTCGGGAAAGATTTTTAAAGGCCTATTTTAAGGAAATTATTTCTCTTAGCTCTTTTCCGTTTCCTGAACAATGGGTGTCAGTGTTATCTCTGCCTAGATACACTGTCATGTGAAAGCTCCCATCTTTAGATCCTACCCAATTTCAAAACCTACAAATATATTTAATCTCTCAAAATCCTTTCGAAGAACCAGGGAACATCAGCTCTCTGTCACCAGCGTGCTCTTGACTTTTCAAAGAGATTTATTTCGCTACCATGGACAGGAACAGTGTGTCTGATGTTAGATATTCATGGGTATATTGAACAAACTCTGCAGTGTGTAAGATTTTATTTTAATTTCCTCTAAGTAACGACTGTCTGTGTAAAGGGAATAAGCAATGAAATTCCTGACTTTGTTGCTAATCCTGTGTCTTATTAGCAGTTGCCCAGCAGTATCAAGGGATTCTCTCCCTTCTACAACTCCCCATGCCTTTTTCTAACTTGCTGAATTGTGATATTTTAATTTTGTAGACAGGGTTTTCAAAAATAAATGCTTGATATATGATTGAGAGGTGTTTGTGCAACTGTGCGTATATATTCATACATGTAGAGACCTAGGAATTTAATGTGTTTTTCTTGATGTGTGACAGTATTGATCCCAGGACATCCAGAACTACCTATGCAGCTTGGGCTGAAGGAATGTATCTCTGGGAAAATAAACAAATAGATAATAAATGACTAAATGTTTATCTATATTTATTTTCCCAGAGATTCTTCGTATATTATGTATGTATGTATGCATATACGTATATACGCACAGTAAGAAGAATTTGACACTTTGTTTTTTAAGGCTTGGATGGTGGGGTAGAGAGAAATCCTAATCCTGCAGTGGCTCACATTTTAGTTTACAATGGAAGTGTAGTGACTGAAAAATTATGGACCTGACCTGTATTGTCCTCATTCACTACACTTAGGTTTTACCTGCCTTGGGCCAAAACGCCAATCCTTTTCAGCACAAAGTGATTGTCTTCTATTCAAAAACAAGCAAGCAAACGCCAAACTTGTGATAGAAATTTTTGCAATAATAGACAGATACTGTCATTCCACTGTAGCTTTCTCAGGCCAGTGCTATGCAACCATTTTTTTTTCTTGGGGTAGACTAGCAAGAAGCTAAAAATATGTATCTGGATGTATTTTAATGGAAATTTTCAACCATGTGTAACACAGCTGAGGTAACCTAACAGAATAATTGTATTCCTTTTGCCCATTGATTGTGTTCACTGAGACCACACGCTCCGGAAATTAACAATATATTCTGAAGTTTCACCAAATGTAGGCTGGTACTGCTGGTGATACCTGTTTGTCTATACTGTACAGAATGATGAATGGGTGTTTCAAACTTTCTGAATCCAAATGTAGGGTGCCATGAAGCAAGACCCACAAAGTTTATCTCATATAGGTAATGTGAATGCATGGGTCAATTAACTTTCCTTTGTTATAGAACTGGGGACTTGGAAGGAGTCAATTCATCTGTTTCTTTGCCTTAACTGTGCATCAGTTGTGAAGGGTGAACAGCTGGGCTTCTCAAATTATAAATTCACCTTCCTATGTGCTTTATCTGGGAGATATGCTCAGTACGGGATCTGAAGTACGCTGACAGGATTGAGTCACTTATTAGAAGTATTCCTGTAATAGAATTTGTACTTTATACAGTTCAGTGGTTACAGTGTGTGCCCAGGATATGGGAGACCTGGTTTCTCAAATGTCTGCTGGCTTGGAGCTGCATTTACCAGTTTCCTGATAGCCTGCACTTAGACTATGAAACTCTGGAAAAGGCCAACTTCTAAGACGCCTCCTTCTCGATAGCATGTCATAGTAACTGCTTTAAATGGATTTGCATGAGCAAACTCTGAAACCAAACCCTTGAAAACAAAAATTCAGTTTCATCTAAGGATATGGAGCTGCTTCAAAATAATCTCAAATACCAGAAGCAGACCTTAACTAAGCAAGTCAGAGTGCTCCATGGCTGTAACCCTACTGTTTCTTCCGTTGACCTAAAGCTGCTTCAAATATTCCGGCATGGCAATCTTTCTGAGACAGGCTGGTCTCTCATGCATTGCATAATCTGAGGTTAGGACTTTCCTTCAAGTTTCTGCTGGAAGATTAGATCCTGTAATACTGTCCTTTTGTGCATATAGTCTGTTGAGACTCCATTGTTCCATGTCCCTAAAAAGTAAAGGACTTTTTAATCAGAATTGGTAACTGTGCTCAGCTCAAGGGAGCATAAATAAATCTTTAATGAAAATTACAAATGGTTTGCTTTACCAATGGATATGAATTTCCTCTCTAAAGGATTCAGTGAAAGCTACTTGAAAACCACCTGATTAAATGAGAAAGGAGGACCTTTAGAACAGTTTAAAATTAATTCAACAAACAGCCTAGATCTTGACCTCATTTGACAGCCAATCTCATCCAGACCATTGACCTTCTGACTTCCAGTCACTCTATCTCTTTCTGCTGCCACCAACTTCCTTCTAAAAGGTGGATGCCTTTCTAAGAAATGATCTCGGACTAACCAGCTGTGACCCTGTTAGCCTTGAAATCTGCACCTAGCAGTCAGCTCAGTTCTCTGCAAGTCATGTGCTGGCTTTATCTTTGGCTGAATTTAAGAAGTTTATCTCTAATTCTTTGTGTCCTACACACTGGTGTTTTCTCAGCATGCCGGCACTATGCAACTGAACATCATGCACAACTGCCTGAGATGGATGGAGCCAAAGCAGTGAAGTAGCTGTGGATCTGTGCAGTGGTGTGCCAGACTCCAAAATGGTCCTGTAATAGATGTATCTACATTCTCACGTTGGCACCTTTCAGCAGTGCTTCTTTGCTTGGGATGTTGCACCACAAGTGTATGGCTGGATTGGTTTAGGAACTGGAGTGGTCTGAACTAGCTCCAGTGCCTGTGCTATGATCTCACTTTGCGGTTTGAGTGTGCCCTTAACGATCTGGATAAAACCTTCTGTTCATGGCAGTCCTATAGGCTAGAATTCCCTTGACCCTCTAATTATACTTTAAAAGGAATAGTGGTAAACTTAACCCTGATTTCTCGTAAACTTCTCCCGCTTGAATGTAGAATTACCCATGACTCTGCGTGCAAACGAATGTATGGGGAAAAATCTTTCAAGTCCCTTCTAGAAATTGGGATTTACTGGGGCCACGCTGTGGCTCTGGAGCTAAGAGACAGCCCAGGCATCAGGCTGTTCCGCCAAGGTGCTGTTGTTCTGACTGCTGGGTGCATGAGGGCTGATCTCGTTTTTGGTTCTCGAAATACTGCAATGAAAAGTTTATCCTTGAAATGAAAGGTCTCTAAAATATTAAAATCCTTGTATGTTCCCTGCTGTCCTCATCTCACCCAGCGAGCTGGCACAGAAAAACCGAAGGAGAATTTTAGACGCTCTTCCTCTTCACTATATAAGGATTTATATAAGTGCATATTGGCACATATTCGTGTATGAGCACATACACAAGGACTTGCTGAAAATACACTTGCTGTATTAGTTGATAAAAACTTCTGGGAGTTTAGATTTGGTTTTCTGTCTGTGTATGAATATTAGAAATACTGGCTCTTCAGTGCTACAGTTAGGTGCTTGTAAGTTTACCCTTTTGTGTGCAACAACACTTAGCTTGAAAAGATCCACTAATTTCATTTTTTTTTAACAAAAGGTGATTGAAGCAAGTGCTCTAAATTACTTAGAAAAACAGCTAGATTTTTTTCTTTTTACAGATACAAAAGATGTTCAGGAAGTCTGTGTTATTCAGTACCACGCTCTGCAGCTCTCACTAATTATGAAAGATAAGTGTTACGCTGCTTGCAGTGGTGTGATTAGCCTGCACACTTAAAACGTTTTCAGAGAGCTCAAGTCTCATTTTCCAAAGTGACTTTTATTAGATGTATAGGGTGATTAATCTCATTGTTTCTCATGAGATGCGGACTCTTAAGTTAGTGCTAACTGTATAGTACAATATAAAGAGAAGAAGTGTTTATCTGGGGTAAGACTGTAAGGCTTGGAATCCTAATCCAGAAAGGAGCAGTGAATTTAGAGAGGCAATTGGAAAGCGGCAGGAACTTCACATAGTATCGGCACTCAGGACTGTGCAAGGTGTGACAGGACATTGTAGAAGATGCTGTGCAAGTGCAGGACAGATGTGATGTAGGGACAGGTAGAGCTGTTGCAGTGAAGACAAACACAAACAGAGTATGTAATTAATTCTGAGATTAGAAAAATATGAGGAAAAAAGAAATAGTTAAAAGTCTGCAAAGGCAGCACAGTAAATTCTGTTTTCCATGATGGTTTAAAGAAATGGAGTTGCATCAGTATCAGAAATAGGAGCAAAGAACAGATATATTAAAGGCTTGACTCGGTTTCATGTAAGAAATTCAGAGAAGTTATCTGAGGATAGGATGCTGTATTCGCACTTACAGTGACTACAGATTGTCGTTACTAAAACCAAGGAGGTGTTTAGGATATGTGCATATGTGATATATTTTGATGAAGTTTCTGATTCCCTTAAATTTTAATTTTACTTTGTGCTTCACATCGTTTATACTGTCTATGGATAGTACAATGGCAAGATTTCTGCTTTGTCAAGGAATCTGGAACTAACCTTATCCCTAGATGCACACATATTATTTCACTGTTACTCTTGGTCCTTTCTTTTGCGACTGTGAGGAACAGACCCTTCCTTATGAGTTAGAACATTTCTTTCTATAAATTTCAATATCTTTTCCTTGTCATACCTTCTGGCAAATTTAAAGGGAGGCAAATTGGATATGTTAGAGATTGAGTTCTTTTTATAACCTTTTAAATAATTAAGTCCCCTCTACATCTGTACTATCCAAGAAAGCTTAATCCTCTCTCTCAATTAATGAACCTTATCATTTCCCTATGTGCCAAGTATTCCTTCAAGAGTCTTTCCTCATAACAGTTTTGGCAATAGACTTGTGTTCTTTCCTGAGTTATATTTTCATAGGTTATACCAGGTGAGTGTCTAATTAGTATAATTTAAGATTGCATAGTAAGAGATTTATTTGAATTTTTCTTTCCTTAGAAATGATACCCCAAGAAACGTTTTGTTTGCTTATTTTGAAACCAGTATGAAATTTTCAGTTTTAATTACAGACTTTATTTCAATGGCACATAATGGATGTATTTAGCTGCTGACCATTGAAAGGGTTATTGGATGTCAGGGACAGAAAGTCAGTTGATTATTTTAGTAGGAGCCACATAGGACAATCTTAAATATATTTGAATTGTGTATTTCAAATATTACTTTTTCTCATAGGACATTATGGCAATGTGAATATTTTTTATGAAAATAAAAAATCTAGTCTTTATAAAAGCATAACATTTTTTAAGACTGAAAAAAAAAAGTGTGACTCCTCGAATAGGTGACAGCATTTATAGCAAGGAAGGCAGATGTGACTCGTGTGAAAGCTGGCTGTGAAAACAGAGAGCTTTCTCCAAGCTTTTATAATAAGTGAGAGGGGCTTCTATGCAAGTCTTATAACGTTAAAGGAAAATATTCAGCTGGAGAGAAGTCATTTATCAGGACATGACACTTGTAATTCTGCTTTCCCCAAGGTACTGAATTTCTGGTGAAAGTGATCATATTTCATTCTTTTCTAGGGG
>VZSC01002585.1:57550-98879 GCA_013398225.1 Steatornis caripensis
CTTTTCTAGGGGCTGCCATAGAGAGAAGCTAGCAGAGTGCTATACTTCAGTACTTGATTTAAACACATAATATGCCAAGTATTTTACTACTTCATCATTGCAAAATTATCTATGGATTTATTTCATTTTTCTTTTTCTGAACAAGTTGAGCATAGAAATGGCATTGATGGCCATTGTGCTGCTTTGTATTATAATTTTTGGTTTAGGGTATGGGTGATACGTTGTATGTGTTAGGCTTTCATCAGGCTTAATAGAGAGCAATCAGTTCAGCTAGATTACCATGACTCTTAGGAGATTTCCAGTGCAGTGAGAGGCTGTCCTGTCCCAAGATCCCACATATTTGCTGAATTTGGTCTGATACCATGCAGAAATGACTACTCTACAGCTCTGTTCCTTATGAATATGGACTGTAGAAGGCAATTAGCTGGTGGGAGGGCAAGATCATCTTTGCAGATCTAAAGAAGACATAAATAGGTGATAGACAATAGAGAATACCAAGGGAAAAAAGAAAATACAAGGGTGAGGTGGAAAGGAGGTACTGCTTTGCTCAAGGCAACGATTTACAAATGGAGGGAGTGCACACTGAGAAGGAAGAAACCTGTCTTTAGATTCTTCAGAGCTGGGAGACAAAAAGAATTCCAAGTCAAAACAGAGCGCATTATGCCTGGAAAAATGTGACTGTTCCTCCCATCTTCAGAAAAGGCAAGAATGACCACAGGCCAATTGGCCTCACCTCTGTGCCATGAATGTTACGGAGGAAGTCCTTAGAGAAGCCACCTGCAGGCACATGAGGGACCAGCTGACTGGCAACAATTAGCATGGATTTACTGAGGGCAAAGTGTATCTGACCAACATGACTGCTTTCTGTGGTAGGATGACTGGCTCCGTGAACAAGGCAAGAGCAATGAACGCTGTATACCTTGACCTTAGCAAGAATTTTGTTGTGCTTTGTCATAGTGTTCTTGTAGTCAAACTGAGAAAGTGTGGGCTCTATGTGTGGAGTACAAGATGGCCAAGAAACTGGCTGGCTCATCAGCCTCAAAGTAGAGTGGTAGTGGTACAAAGCCTTAACTGGTGGTTGGTATGAGTAGTGTTCCTGAAGGGTTGATACTGGAGTGCGCTTTAATGTTTTCAGCAGCAGCCTGGACAACAAGCTAGAACATACTTCAGCAAGTTTACAGGTGACTCTAAACTGGGGACAGGGGCCAACATAAGCACGAACAGGGCTGCCCTTCAGAGGGACCTTGACAGGCAGTAGAAACAGGTGAACGGAAACCTTGTGAGTTTCAGCAAATGTGAATGCATTCCTGCATGTGGGGTGGGATAAACCCCTGCAGCAGCACAGGCTGAGGACCAGCATTGCAGAAAAGGACCTGGGAGGCATGGTGGACATGAATCCACAGTGCTTCTTTGTGAAGTGAAAGCTAACTGCATGCTAATCTGGATTGATGAAAGTGATTATTTCCCTCTTTGCCACTCACAGAACAGTATCTGGAGAACGCTGTTCAGTTCTTCCCAGCCCCCTCCAGTACAAGATAGATGCTGACAAACTGGTGCAAGTTCAGTGGAGTCACCCAAGTGACTAGGACTAGAACATATGAAGAAATGCTGAGTGAGTTGAACTTGTCCAGCTAGGAGAGAAGACTAAGGGGAGATCTTACAGTTCTCTACAGCTATCTAAAGGTAGATTGTAGAGAAGGTGGAGCCAGACTTTTCTCGGCAACGTGTGATGTAAGTCCAAGCAAGACATAACAATCACAAGTTGCAGTCAGGGAAACTGCAACTGGATATAAGGTTAAAAAAAAAAAAAATCACTATGAGTCGGGTTAAGTACTGAAGCAGGGCCCAGAAAGATTGTGAAATCTTCATACTTAGTTTGTCAATAATTGATGAGGCAATGTCCTGAGCAACCCACCCAATCTAACACTGAAGCAGGCCTTTCTTCAAGCAGAAGGTTGAATCAGATGTCTCCTCCAACCTAAAATTATTCCGCGATTCTCTGAGTTGTCTCAGTATAGCACTTCTGATAATCACAAAAAAAGCCTGATTGCTGAGTTTTGTCATGCCCATCCGCTGCATGTATTTCTCTGTATTCACCATGAAAACAATATTAGAGGCAGGTAATCACTTCAACATTCAACATGTGTGGTGAACAACTTATCATTATCAGTAACTGCATTACTAAATATGTAAAAATCTTTGCTAATCACTGACCATTGTTAAAGATTCATATAGCCTAAATACTTTCCCAGAATTTTAACAACCTGCCTCTTCAATTTAAAAAAAAAAAAAGCATCAGAGCACAGAGAATGATCAAGTGCAGAAAAGTACAGTTGAAAATGGACATTCTTACTTATTTGAAAAAGTCACCCGATCAATAGGATCATTAAGGTAATGTATAATCAAGTAGCAGGGAGTGTTCAACAGTTTCTCTGTGCATGGAATTTCTGAATAGAATTTAATTGTTCCTGGACTGACATCTTGTCCTGCAATCACAGTGTTTAATAATTTTCTTTCTTTAAGCACCTTGACTTATATTTCAGCCATACCATTGTACGAACTCTGAGCTGTTACTAGCAATCAGCCTTAGGAAAGGTTTGCTGAAGCCTGTAGAGAAGTCTTCAAGAGGCAAACGAGGTGTGTTTCGTGTGTGTGTGTGTAATGTTGCTTTTGTTCAGAGCTCAGAAAGCTTCATAAGAAGGGTAATGCTTAAAATTATCAAATCCAGGAATACTAGTGGAAGAAATATGTTGATGAATATTTGTTCTTTGTGCTGGATTGTTGCAGTATTTAAGAGCCTTGTAACAAAATTTTAATGGAGAGCATCTTCTGTTGAAACCCATTAAGTTTTGGTTCAGTGAAAGGATCTCTTGATGAATGCTGCTGTTCCCAATCAATGGGTATGGTGCTGCCTTTGTAGACAATCTTATGATATAATAGTTCATATATTCATTAATGTCACGTTGAATCCTATACTCAGACCAAGCTCTGTGGAGCAAATTCTGCTGATGTTTTCCATAACACTGTCACTGACTTGCGTGGGATTTTTGGATCCACATTAAATATAGGATTGGTACAGAAAGGACCCTATGTGATTTCTGTAAAGCTCTCTCTTCTGTAATGGTTATGTGAGATAACAGCAATGCTACCTGCTTCTTGTTGTGCTAAGCAACAGAGGTTTGTTATGATTTTGTTTTGGTTTTTTAAGGTGCCCTATTTTTCCAACATTGAAGTCAGAAAAACTTAACAGTAGCTTCAGTGGATGTTTGATCTGTGAATTGTCTAGTTGTAGGAATTCTGATAGTTGTGAAATGAATTGATGCTGTGATGGTAAGGATTAATGATTTGGAACTGAAGGAGTTCCAGGACAAGGAGTGTGCTTTTTTTTTACTGTAAGTGGCAGATGTGGCCACAAGTGGGGATTACTATTATTTCAGTGTATCCACCTGAAGTCTGTCACTAAATGCAGGAGGTGTTTGCAAGGAAAAGATCTATGCATACAACAAGTATGGCTCTGAGAGGAGACCGTATTATAACAGAGAGTCAGCAATCTTGTGACTGTCTCCCTTTTGCAAAGTAGTTATCAGAGCTTTTCAAAGGCAGATTTGCAGATACGGAAATGGAACTGGATATTAATGAAGTAGGTCATTTGGCATTAGGAGATTTTTGCTTTGCCTCTGAAAGCCACATCTCGGTGAGGTTTGAACTTTATCATACCTTGCCTTTATTGTGAACTTATCTAGCAAGTGTTAACACTGTACTCAGAGTTTTGTTTAGTCAGCATGTTTCTCCTCAGTATTGGAAGTATGAACGAGTGTAGACAGGTGATTCAGTATTCGTTTCTGAATTGAAAAGTAAACTGCAGCAGTGTCAGTGTTCAGTGTGCAAGCTCTGAAGAGCAAAGAAGCCTGCCTTGTTACGTAAAGGAAAATAAGGGTTTTGGCTATTGTGATTAGATTGTTATGGGAAAGCATCATAAAATATAATGTAGAATTTTGTTAAATGCCAAAGCACTTTTAAAATGCCACTAAAAAGGTGTTTCTAGTTGTTCTTCAATTACAAGTTATTACTCTCCATTTTTAGCTTGTTTGTGGAGTAAATTCCTTAGAAGCTTATTTGTTTCATTCTATTAAATTCATCTAGACTCCTCCATAACGTCAATGAAAGAAGACCCCAAGGGACCTGAACTTACTCTTGGCTGCTATTTTTATCCTATTGGAGACTTTGTGAGTGAAGTACAGTGTTATGTACTGAGAATGAAATCTGTCAAACAGTTTGGAAAAAAGTGGCTAATTTAGCAACGTTAGATAAAACAACTCCTTTCACTTTTTCCTTTGAGACTAAGAGCCTATATTTTCAGCACAATTGGCCTTTGGCAACTGTTGGTAACATGGGAGGATATTTTTGGAAGAGGAAGGAAATAAAAAAAGGATTAAACCACAGGGAATTGCAAAGGAAGAAATAGCTTTACAGCAAGTTCTTGGAATATAGATTTTCATTTTTCACATCTTTCCTATATAGGTTCAAAATAGGTCAGTCAGACACAAAAATGCATGTTTTGTCTTGCATACATGTGGATAGATAATACAGATACTAACAGGTATGTGTCTATACACAAACACTCAAAGAACGTATACAAGTACACTGTAAGAATATACTCTAGCCCTTAAATGAACGGTCTGTCATTTAAGTTTTGCATCCTATTTCTCTCTTCATATTTGATATCTGAACAACGTTTAAAAGAGAGTTTCATGTTTATCTGAGTCCTTTTTTGCACAGGAAGTGCAGGTGCTCTTGCTCATTCGGGGAAACTTTTAACTGGTCACCAAGAACTGGCATATCCCAAGAAGCAAACGTATGTAGACTACAGTTTCCAATCTGGTCATGGATTTGTTTATATTTTTTTAATGGCCACACTGTGTTTAATACTTTGAATAATGCATGTGCTTATAGAAATATCCATCTGCTCTTAGGTGTTCTGCAAGTTGGAAAAGGCTATGTTATTATTTGTCCAATAAAGTATCTTTTGCAAAATATTTCCCAACTTACCAGTTAAACAGTAATAAGAAGTGACTGCCAAACTGATTATTAATAGGTTCAACAATCTATACTAGGAAATTCATATAGTACATTGTCCTTAGTGAGGGAGGGATTGGTGTGAATAAGGCAAATTTAAAAATTCTTTATTGAAAGTCAGTTTAACAGAAGTTAATTTCTTATTTGCTGTAAACTTCCGCGCTGAAAAATAGCAGCTTTTGCATTTGTAGCCATACTTGAATTCTGCTTTGAGATTTCCCAAAGACATCTTAGAAACTTCTGCTATTCTTGCATGTTAAACAGCAGACTTGAAATGATAGCTACATCTGTACTTTTCTTAATTTTTTTGTTTTTTTGGATTCAGTTTTGTAATTATGAAATAGAGTACTTAAGCATTGACTTAGATACAAAATGGACAAGTTATTGGGAGAGTTATTGCATTTTGTGCAGTCTTCTTTATTTTTCAAAACGTTGTTGTTTTCATGATAAGCTTATTTTTCTCCCAGAGAAAATGTGAAACGCGTTAATGGATGTCTCAAAATTAATTTTCGTGAACTATGCCTTTAAGTGAAGTAATTTTTAATGATCTGCTGCTAAGCTTGTCATTGTGTAAGAGAATTTTATCAGGTGGGTAGACCAATTTCACCCATGGACAGTTCCGATGGACACCAGTGTTGTTAGTGCATGATTTTTCACTTTTGTTTCTTTGTCCAGAAATTATGCTTAAAAGACCATGCAGTATACATGCCCTGGAGAATAGGCAAGTATGGTATGAAACTGATTCATCTTCTTTTAACAGTTGGTGTTTCATTGTCAGGCTTCACTGTTGTGACTGGTGATGCCTTGTAACCCCAAATTTAAGTATGCCGCTGGAGGGTAATGATGTGAATCTTGTGCTGGTCATTTCCTAGTTGTGTTTTACTGCATAGGTACATCTTAAAGATATTTTTACTACTTCAATTGGTACCATTTTCCTAAGTACATAGTGATGCTAGTGGCAAAATCTGTCCAAATGTTGATTATAGTAATCTACTAATCAAAAGTAAAACTGTCTCACTAAGTCTTTCTGTAAATTGATACGAGATGTGTAGATATGTCACTTAGGACATTATTTGTGGTGGACTTGGTAGTGTTAGGTTTATGGTTGGACTTGATGGTCTTAAAGGTCTTTTTCAACTTAAATTTTTCTATGATTTTATCTCTTGAAAAAGGAAGGACCTTCACATTTTTTCCCTTTTTTTTCCCTTGATAGAGATACCAATTATAAAGCAGAAACAAAGATTTATGTAAGTTAGGTTGTCTCTTTTTTTTTTCCACTCAGCTTTGAAGTTCACAACAGTGCAGACTTAGTGTGAAACCTGAACAAAGAGGAAACAGATGAGCAAATAAAGAAAAATGAATTAGTCTTTTCACTGATATGGAGTATGCAACTAGAACATCTTGTATTTTTAGGTTGATTATGAATTTCTGGCATAATTCAGTTTTGTATATGTTTCCTGGTCTTCAAAAAATATGGATAATATGATTTAATAAGATTAAAACCTATTGATATTTGAACAGAATATTAATAAAGAATTAAATTCTGCTCTCAGTTCTGTTAACACAAGTTCAAAATAACCCTCTTGATTCCTTAAAATATTTGTCCAATAAAGTAGCAGTACAAAGAATTGAAGGTAATTTTATGCTTTTGAGCTCTTCAAAAGTATTTTCTTGTAAGATTCTATTATTTTGTTTCCATCTCACTAAATAGTTAGTAACTGCACTTCACTTTACACCAAAGTTTTTTTTTTTTTTTTATGAGCAGTTATTAGATTGAACTTTCAACCAGAACTCACCTAGTTCCATACCCAGCAACTGTAGATAAATTTGGAAATCAGCCCAAGTCTGCAGAATGGCAATGTAGTGACATATCTACTGAGATATTCTTCCTGCTTCTGTGCAGAAAAGAGGTATAGGATTTGACTTGCGTGCTACATGCAAACCTGCCTTGATGCTGGGTAACCTTGGGTCCTTCAAATTACTTTCATGTTAGCATTAAGCTGCTCTTAGGCTTTTTATAAGAGCAGTAAGGGTCTCCCAATAAAAACAAAACCAAACCTAAAAAGCTCTAAACCAACAAAAAACCCTGGGGAAACATATTTTCCAGGCTTTTTATTTTTCTTTTTTTCATTATCAGAAGCAAGATATCCTACCTCATTAGTCAACAGCACCTGAGTGTTTCCAAGTGTGTAAGCTACCCCTGGAGTTCCATGACTAATTTCTTGCCATCTGGATTTACTTATAGGTCTCAGGCCTTTTTCCTTAAGGTTACTCATTTTGCAAGGTTCTGTTACAGAATTAGTTGGAGTTGAAAAACTATAGGCGTTACTTACAAACAAATGGCTTTATAGAGTTGTGCCCATTTTCAAAGTCAGAAAATGAACCTGCATGGTGGCCCAGTGCTGGCAGCTCTGAGAAACACTAGCTTTTTGCACATTCGTTGTTGGTTGACCTCTGTCTCAGCTGAAGTTAATGATGTTACTGACTGACTTTGGAGTCAGTATGGTATGATTTAGAGAATCTCTGTCTTAGTCTACGAGCTGTGAGCATTCACAGGTTATTCTACAGCATCTGCACAACTTGCCACTTGTCTTCATTGTGGATCAAAGGCATTTTTACAATGTAGATAATAAATACATAATAACAATACAGAACTTTATACTTCGGCAAACTAAAAAATGTGAACTGAATTGTTGCTATCATGTGTGACTGACATGTCTTAAAGTTGGACAGGTCCATCATGACTTAAACCAGACTACTTTTTAGTGATCAGAGGCAGAATTACTGTATTCAATAAAAGGTAATGATGTTAAGTATCATTGGTGCAGAGCTGGTTTTTAGTAAGTAATCCTAGTGTAGTGAGGTGAAGTGATATTTGCATATGACCTTCACCAAAATCTGCAAAGTCATCTGCTATTTCTAGCTATTAAAATAAATTCAAAATAATGATAAATATGAGTTGTACCATCTTTCTGATCTGTTCTAGCTATCTGTCATAATTATGTGTTGGATGGAAATGCACTGATCTCTGATCTGGTCTCTGTGCTACTACCTGAGCCTGATTTTGAAACTGGGTAATGGCTTGGTAAAGTTTCCCTTGATTAGCAGAAGTAAATTTTGTCCCCAAAATGGCCAATAAATTGATTTTTGCTGCTTATTGGAGATTGTCCTAATAGTATATTTCCCAGGGCTTTGCCTGAGGCTGAAGTGGCTTCTAACAATCCGTCATTAACTTCTATGACAACCATGGGTAGGCTGTGATTGTCAGAATTAGTCATGACATACTATAGGCCTCCTACTGTCATTCTAAAAAATGCAGTTACACCAGATTTTGCCCCATTGCTAAGTGACTGCGTGTGAGAATGAATGTGGAACTAGTTTATTTTAGATACTCGTGAAGACAACTTTGCGCTCTATTTGTTCGAGCCCCTCCTTAATGTCTTAAATGTCTACTAGTGAAATCATCCATTCTTTAGTATCGATGCCCCATTGTCTTGCATGCATCACAAATGCTCCCATTTTTGCCCGCAGCCATGTGCAAATCACTAGACAGGAGTCAGAATCTGCAGACAAACCTGATGAACTGCAAACAATTATAAGTATAGGATGAATTGTTGATCTCTTATTGAGAAGAAAACACAGATATGCAGCTTTAGCTTCTTAAATTTAAAACTTATTTTTAAGCATGTGCTGCTAATAACACATTTCATATGAATTGCTACAGCTGCTAGTAACACAGGCATTGACTGTTATGTGTTCTAACCAGGACATAGAGTTAGCATCACATACCTGGGAACTCCCTCTTTTCTCTGGAATGAGTTCATAAGAAAACTCCAGTGCCCTCCTTTCTGTACCTCCCTCCAAACACAATACATCTGATAATCCAGACGTTTATGTTACCAATAGGTAACTGCCTCCAATGTGGTAAAACATATTATGTCACATCAAAAAGGTAGATATGAGGTCAATCATTTGAATGGGAATCTTGCCTGGCAAAAAGTCTTCATAACTGTATTTATACACTAACTTACTATCTTTTACTTCTCCATTGCATAGGAAAGAAACCTATACTTTCCTAGACTGACTTCATTATGAAGTAAGCAGAATGTTCGCACATGATTTGGAAAAAAAAAAAATTAATCTCTGTGAATAAATGTTAATATTTCAAGTCAAGAATTTCCTAGAGGCAGAAAACTTACTACTTCCGTTTCTATGTTTAGTCATGACCGATAGGAATACGATGGCTTTCTACTCTGCTAGGATGCAGAACTTTGTAGTTAATTTATTTGGGCCAGTCACATATGCCGAACAGAAGATACCTGAATGATAAAGAAGCTCCTGTATGACAAAAAGCCTGCATTTGAGGAAAAGAGAAGTAACACTTCAAGGGCAAACTGAAATAAAACTTCAAGTGATGTGCAACTGATGTCAATTAACTAGAAATTATAAAGAGTAAACAGATCTTGATGGTATATAGCAGCATAAAGCAGAATGGCTCCTTCTGAGAAGACATGATAAGCTAACGTAGGTGTAAAGTGACAGCCTTGAAGGCAGCCAGAAGTTCAGCAAACACCATTTTCCTATCTGTGCATGTAACAAGTGCTCGAAAACTGACTGCTTATCCACTGGAATTTTTAGCCATACTTGTAACTGTAGTGCATGAAATTGCCAGTTGCAAATCACCTTAAATTTCAAAAAGCTACACAACAATAACACAAGGAATCAAAAGACTGAAAGAACCTTGAGATGTCATCTCATCCATCCCTTTGTCCCCAAAGAGGATCAAGAAAACTTAAAATCATTCCTGAGTGATGTTTGTCTAATCTTTTTCAAGACCAAAGTCGCTCCAGCTAGATATTGCATAAAGTCTTAGGCAATCTCTATAATATGTAACTGTCCTTACTGCTGTAAAGTTTTATCTTCCCCCCTCTCCCCCTCTTCTACTGTAATTTCAATTCTTCACTTACCCTATCTGCAATTAGGACAAGGAGACCAATTTATTCTCATTCCTTTCAGCTGTGCTTACTATATTATGCCTCTTTTCAGCCTTCTCTTGTGTAGATTCAGTAACTACTATTCCTTCCCTTTTTCCGTATAGAACATACTTTGCAGACCTTGCTTTCTCATCAATCTCCTCTGGACTTTGTCCAACTGGAGTGTGTAATACTCAGCTGAGATCTTATCAGATTCACAATAAGCAAGATGATTACTCTGTATGATTTGCCAACAATACTCTTATTTATGCATCTCAAGATAGTATTTGGCTTTTTCTTAAAAATACAATATTCTTGCCTTGTGCTAGTTTGTAATCCATAGTCACTGACATCCCCTCGATCCCTTCTGCAAAACAGTTGCTTAATCACTTTTCCTTTCCTATACTTGCACAGTTTGATTATTTTTATAAACAGTTGTCTTTATTGATTAGTATCTTGTATTTTTAAATTAACTTCTCCAGCTTGCCCACGTTTTTGAACAGCAACCATACTTCAAACCTGCTTAAATCTCTACACTACACTGATGTTATTTGCATGTTTAATGAGCATACTTCTTATTGCATTATAAAAATTTGATTAATGATAATCTTCAGTAGTACGGGACCAAGACTAGTCTTTTGTGGAGTTTAATCTTGCTCTGCTTTCTAGTTTAAGGCTGAGCCACTGATAAGTATTCAGAGTATGGTTTTCTGTCATATATACATCTAGTTTTAACTGTTTCATTTAACTCATTTTTTTAGCTGCATAATATAAAAATGTTCTGTGAAAGTCTCAAAAATCCTACTAATGGCCAAATGATATTAGCTGGTTCTCCCTGTCTCGCCCAATATATAGACATTTCTGTCTACATGCGTACGTATACAATAAGATGGTATGATACATTTATACAGAAACTGCATAAAACAGGGAAGGTGGTATCCCATGTAGAGATTTCTGTTCAAAAGGGACTTCTGGAGTTGCTTTTACAGGTGGGGAAAGCAGTTCTGATAGCATATTAGAAATTCTGTGTTATTTTTCCAATAAGTAAGATGAGGTAGTTGAAGTACACATCATACTGCTGGCTATAGTTATGAAATCCATTCTTATCCATTTTCATTCAAAAAGTACTTAACCAATATTTCTGAGTTTTTCTAATCTAGGAATTTTGGAGGCACAAAATAATACCATGCCCTTTCAAACTGAACGTCATAGCAGGGAATATGTGTAATGATCAATATTTACTCAGGAGAAACAGTTCTAAAAGTGCAAAATTACTTTTATAACAACTGTCATCGAGATAAGAGTGCTCTTGCTTATGTGGCACTACCCAACTTTAAAAATTAAATACAAGAATTATAAAATCTAACCCTTTCTAGATGCAGAATATAATTTTGCTGCTATTCTGAAGTGCTGTATCAAAAGTAGTAACATGACCTGAGTTCCCTTATAGTAGTAATACTATGTAGGTAGTGTAAATACTAGGCTATTGTCTGGCTTCATGCAATATGTAGCTGGGGCAAATGAGGTTGTTTATGAAGTAATTTTTACACAGAGCTAAATTTCCCTCTCTGTTATGGACAGGAGCATAATTCGGTAGAAGTAACTTGGCTGTACCAGGTGATGGCTGAGAAGGATTTTCCTGAGGATGCATTGAGATGGTATTGGACAAATCTGCTGCTGTTTGTCTCCATTAACATGCTCCTTCCGAAGAGGAGGTTATCCATGGGCAGGGAGATTTTATGTTTAAAGGGTATGTTGGTTTTTTTTCTTTTCCTATATTTGTGTCATGTGGACTCTACTTGGTTTAGATTTGATGTGTAACAAACTATAGGGAAATTCAGCATGGCACTTTGAGCTGTCTGATGTCATCCAGGAAGAACTGAAGTTGTATGACAGCATCGTGTTTCTGAAACAGGCAACACAGCTGAAGCGAGTAGCGTGTGGTTAAATCCTGGTGATTAAACCCTAATATTGACAGAAGGAGGTGATTCTGTTGGCCTGTTGGGGACTCCATCTCAAATTGTGTTATTTCTGACTGGCTGAATCTTTGGTGTGAGCGTACCTTGTGTTTGTTATTGTTAATTATTTTTATTTTAAGAAGTATAATTTATTTCCATGCTAGAGCAAAACCCAATTTTGAAGCTTCTACACTTCTTTGAAAGTAGAATTGAGCTAGAATTCCCCACTACAAAATTTTCTGTGAAATTGCAGGGGGATTTGCATTTAGTAGGAACTAGCCTTTACATGATGTTTAAAAGAAAGCTTTTTTTGCCTTTGATCCATGTCTGTATTCCCCAGACTCATCCACAAGGGGGACATAGTTCTAAACAAATACACAGCTCACGGTTATTTTCGAATATGCACATTTCTAACCCTTCTTAATTTAAATGATTCTCTTGGAATGCCTTGGGACAGCCTCAGAACTGTGCAGGCTGTCACCGAGGAAACTCTTTGACAGGAAGGCAGAAAAATGCACTGGGGTTTTGTTTGTTTGTTTGTTGGGTTTTTTTTTTTTCCCCTTTGGGGAGCTTTCTTTTTTGTTTACAGATGAAGATCTAAATCCTGGGAGAAAATACTTTGCTCACCTGAGCATCATCGCTGGCTTCAGATTACTCATGTATATACATGTGCATCATTATTGTTGGGTTTTTCTTTGGTGTTTCTGTTTGTTTGATTTTTTTTTTTAAGAACATTACTTCAGCCTTCTTGAGAATGGATTGACATTCCTCCATTTGCTTCAGACATAGCTGAAGCTATCTGGTAATTAATCCTAGAGGCTGTGGTAATGAGTATTCCCCCCTCCCTATGCCTGTTGATCTCCTTTCCTAGTAATTAGTACTGTGTGAAACAAAGTTTTGAGTTAGAGGAAACCAATAGATAGGTTTATTTAACAACTTGGTTTGACTTCCGTACTTTAGAAATACAGTTTTCAGGTTGCATTTCAACTATATTCTAGGGATCTGAGAAATATGACGTGTAACTGGGGCTGAGTTCACTGTGGGTTCCATGATTCTTTCTGACCTTCTGGTATTAAAAACCAATCCTTCATGCAAGCAGACCTTTCTGAAAGGGAGGGAAGGCAACCTAAAAATCATATCCCATTTTATGACAAATTTTGAGTGGGACCCTCCACTTCCTGTTGCCTGGCTAAGTTTGAATTTTGGAAAGGGAATTTGGTATTTGGTTCAGCAGAATTGCCTTGACTACTGACTATGAAAGGAAACTCTCACTGTGGCATGTTTCTTCAGCTACTAGCAAACTTTCACTTTTCTTACACTGTGTTAATACCAAGTATCTTTGTAGGCTTAGTATTTAAAGTGTAATTCTGCTTACACAGATATCCAGTATCAGAAATGAAAGAGCAAGATATCATCTCTCTTTTTACTTAGCTGTAAATATTATATTGATTAACATTATTTTCCACAATAAACTGCTGTGAGTTTACCTAAAACTATTCCTGAAGCCCACTCAGATGACTCGGACATCGTATCAACCACAGGAGACCAAATTAGATTGTCATAAATAATGTGCTTCACGTTTATGTGTATTTTTCAGCTTCTTATTGAAGCTTATCCTTGTGAATGAGTGACACTTTTTCTGTGTATATTTGAAGCTTGCTTTATTAGTTCATTTTCTACTTAAAAATACCAAATGTCTAAACACAGGCTTTTCCATAATCCTCAGCAGGGAAAGCATGGTATTTAGAGATTTCTGGCCATGTGAGATTTCATGAGATTATGTAGTCCAGCGCTTAAGTTCCGGAAGTACCACAAGTGTTTGGAACTGACACCGCCTTGGCAAAGGTTTGTTAAACCCATTCCTAAAATCCCTTTAGGTAAAAATCCATAGAGCCCTGAGTATCTATTTTTAATCCTTTGTAACCCTTGCAGTTAAAAAGCTTTTCCCAGTAGCTAACCTAAACCTTATCTGTTCAAAATTTAGCTAATCTTTTATTGTCCTGTCTCCTCACTAGACATAGAAATGACTGGTTACCTTTCACTTCAAAGCAACCCTTTGCTTTCTGTCACCGTATCTTCTGTGATCCTCTTAAGTTTTTTTTTCTTTCCTCGTGGATCTTATGTTTCACGTAGCTCCTCTATGCGCTCTCATTTGACTTCATCCTTCTTAAATCTGAACGCAGCATTGCAACTGAAATCTCAACAGTATGAACAGAATAAATAACTACCATCCTTATCATGCATAGGATGTTTCTCTTAATACATCTTAAAGTGATATCTGCCTTTATGTATAGTCCTAGAAATGAATGAATGGTCTGTGATCCTCTAACACTTCAAATCCTCCTCTTCAGAACCTACCCTGGTTTCTCAGTGTTGCACTTGATTTAGCCTTAATAAATGCAGTACTTTGCATTTGTCTTTACAATTTTTTTTTTCCTTCCTGACATTGGATTTGTTTTTTTATTACTTTCAAAGTAATAGCAAACCATTCCAACTTGGTGTCATCTGTATGTTTTGCGTGTGCTCTCTACTTCATGACCTAACTTCTTGATGAAAATAACTGAGAGAACTGGGCTTCTGCAGGGTCTGAGCTGAAACATTCTCCCAGCTGGGCACAGAACTGCTGACAAATAATCTGTGTTTTAATTTTGGGCCTTTATATTACCAACAGTAAGTGCTCTGCAGCACAATCAACTTCAAGCTGGCAGCAACAAATCTTCAGTTTATGTCACCTGTGACAACTGAATCAATCTTTCAAGACAGCGTTCTGTATGAAGGTACATTTTAAAGTCAAACAGAATGACTCAATCAAAATTTCCATCATCAATGGTTTGTTTGTTTTGAAAAAGTGTCACTGACAATCTGAAGACCATAAACAAGCCTAGATGTTCCTCAAGGGATTGTATGTCTGCCACGTGTCTGTGTAAAGTGGAAATTTGATCTATTCAAATGCTTCTCCTGTCCTGTGTCCTAAAGAGACTTCCACAGTTCTGTTTTCCCAGCTTGATGATGGAGGCAGCTGCAACATTGAAGAGCATAGGAGCCGCTGTGCCAGCTCAGGCAATGTGCTCCTCTAGCCCACCATCCTGTCTCCAAGATTGGTCAGTAGCACTGCCTCAGTAAAAGCACAAGAATGAAGCAAGCATACAGTAATGGTTGGCCCTTCTCACCTCTTCCCCAGGTAATCCCTCAGCTTCCAATGGTTTATGGTCTCAAGAGCTTTCTTAAGCAGAGGGTAATATATTGGTATAGCAAACTATTCCTGCTTTCGTGCCACTGATTTGCTTGATTCAGATGTACAGTCTCACATTTATGTGGATTAATCTTTGCACATTTTGCTTCAGTCTTTGCTAGACGGAAAAGGTAGGATGCAGAAGTTTGACACTTCCGAAGTAGGCAGTGTCAAAAATCTTCCCTCCCTGTGAATCTTTGCTCTATGCACTATGTACTGCAGTCTCGAAATTTGCCTATTGAACTGGCCTAGCTTGTTGAATCTGAGCACAGGGATGGCAATATTGATGAGGACAATATGAAATATTTCCCCCATATATGGCATCTGCATCAGTAATTATACTCCTTTTCATCAAAATACATCTGAATACTGTCACGTAAATCCTGATTCATTGTCAAATATTTTCCTTGTTACTGTTGCTGCTTTCCTCCCACCTTTCAGCAACAGCTGTAAAGGGAGTAGTTTTTATTGGATTAATATTAAACACTCTTTTAAACTGGATTTTACTCAGTTATAGACCTTTTTGAATAGAATGTGTAATATATTTTATACTGAGTTTAGCATGCAAGTTTGGACTATGTGTGAAGAGCTGGGTTTGGGTGGGTTTTTTTTTCCTCTTCCTTTCTTCCCCAACCCGAGAATTAGCAGTGAGACAGGGTGGCAGAGGCTTGTCTCTAGCTGTTGCTACCATTGCAACCACATTAGCTGAATCCTTGCAAACCTACCACCCAGGCATAGGGAAGAAGGCTGTCTTCTAGCACAGTGCTATACCATCTCTGACTGATGTAGCCTGAACTAAATCCTAACATTTTGCAAGTATTGCTTTGCTGGTGGGGATGTGGGGACTCATTTTGGTTTTTTGGTTTTTTCCCTTGTTTATTTTTTTTCCCCTGTAGGCTTGTAGCTCATAAACCTATTCTAGCAAGAGTTTATAATAAGGACCTGGTATAAAACTCCCCATGTTGACTACAAAATTACTTTCAGGTTATTGCATCTAATCACATTTTTTGCTTGTTAGTTTTGTGCTAGATTAGCTAATTGAACAGGCCCACTGAGAGGTCAGAGAAGTGGTAGAGCCAGAGCAGAATGAAGGGAAGCAAAGCAAAGTGTGACAGGGGAGAAAGGGAGGGAACTGCCTGCTCCCATACCTGCTTGTGGTAGCAATAAAACTAAATGGGCTTTGCAATCTTTGTCAAGCTGCACCCTAAAATATGCTGATTTACATGTTGGTTTTCCCAGTCACCGGAAATAATGATCTTCCAGGGAGTATTAAGCCACAGTGAACTTTAAGCCAATTTACTTCTGAATGAGAGCATTCCCACAGGCATGTAACGTGCTTTAGTTTCTGCACGCTAATTTCACGCCTTTCAACTCGTAACTTCTCAGTGGTCCCCCATGTAGATCTGTCCCAGCTATCTTATTGTTTTCATTATTTTGAATTTAAAAATAAATGCAGCTAGCGAAGTGCTTGAAAAGCTTGCAGTGCTTACCATATCTCATCTTCTCCAATGTCTAGGTGCTGTGTCTAACTGCTGAACACAGCATCCTGTGATCAGATCACTGCCATCACGCTTTCTCTAGACAAATGTAGGTTTCTGCTCAACACGGGTGCACGCTACAGTGTCTACATAGGTTATTTTGACTTGATGCCATGTACTCTCTTTTACAATAGCATTCCAAGGCAAGATAATCTCAGGACAGTGTGACAACAGCACTCAAAAGGCGGGCGCTCACTGAAGGTGTGGATTGTGCTCCTGCTCTGCTTCTCTGCAGTGTACCAGAGTGGAAGGAGGTGGGGGGTAGCAGCAGTGGGTACTGAACCGTGGTGACAGATTTGACAGGTGCAGAAGCAAGAAGCTTAAGCTTTGAGACAAAGCTCCACGTCCCAGCCATCTGGGAGGCAGCTCCTTTTCCTTGGCTTTGCTGGTGGGTGTTGCCACTCTGACTGCTAGGGCATGGTCTGCTGCCTGCGAGAGTGTGCAGGCTCTTCATCTGCTATTAGGTTGCAAGTATCTGTTTGCTACCATATGGCTGCATTAAAAAGAGACAGAGAGGAGAATAAGCTGTAAAGCAACTGTAAAAACTCTGTTCAATTCTATTCCATGGTGAGAGGGCTGCTGGCTCACGGTTCTCTTCCTCCAAGTCATTACAGTTACAAGTTTAAATAGATACACCTGCATCCATTCAACCCCTAGCATTTCCCTACTGAGCTGCTCAAAGCAGAGAGATACTTCTCTGCCTGACGCTCTGAAATCCTGTATAATTCAGGGTGCGCAGATAAAGACCCAGTTGTATTTTTTTTTTCCCCTCTGCTATTTGGAACAGGATGCTAAGGGTGGAATTAAGTGAGATGGGATTTGCTTTGATGGAGATGTTTTGGAAAAGTTGCCAAGCTTGCTGGATCGATCTGGTGAGGAAACAGGGGCTGTTCTGTCTTCTGCAAGGCTAATTCCATCACACCATGATAGGAGGGAATCGCATAGCAGCACCACCAACAACAGAAGGAGGATATTTTGCAATATAATAATTGTCTGTATGGCTGAAGAAGAACAAATGCTTTCCTGGCTCCCCATGGAACTAATAAAGAAAGGCAGGTTGAGGAGCCTGGGATAATTATTTAGTCATCTTAAATATTTATGAGCTACAGAATGTGCTACATGCAATTTAAGAGGGACTTGACAATTGCAGCATACATCATCTTGTTTCACAGGGGCTAAAAATACTTAATCTTACTCCTTTCAACTAAAAGCATTAATCCTAAATATGTCTTAAGCTAAGAACAAAGGTGTAAACTGCAAGAGGAAGGAAAAGAAGGGTTTTTTCACATCACAAAGGTGCATGTTGGGGAACACACTGCAGGAATAAAAGTTTTGTTGAGAGGATTTTATGGGAGCTTTCCAGGAGTGGTGATGGTGGTAGGGGGTGTTGTTCTCGATATTAAACAGTTTGCCATTGGCTTCACCAAGATCTTGGCGAGTTTTGCTCTGTTTAGTAGGCTGGAAAGAGAGAGATTTTCCACCTTTGTTCTGGGGACAATAAAATTATTGCTGCAGATCCAAAGAACCAGTCACAGTACACTAAATTCTCCCTATGCCATGTCTTTACTGTGCTCTGGAGCCACAAATCCAGAACACAAAGTCTCTTCTCTCACTTTCTCTGGCTTTTACATGGGATTCTGTTCCATGTGTGACTTGCTGATGCATAATCAGTAGTGGATATTTCTGGAAAGTGTAAAGAGACGTTCATGTTGAAGGACAAATTCCATTGGCTATTGAATTCAGACAAAGAGCAACTCAAATTTTCTAGAACATACTGGTATATTTTAGACAGTAAATTTAAGTAAGTGCTCGAACAGACTTTCAGAATTTGGGATGTCATAATTTCTGTCTGCATCTGAATCTCCAAATTAATAACAGTAGTGGTAATAAAACTGCCGTTATGTGTTCTTACACTAGGTAGAAGAATACTCTGTTTGTTCCACTCATTTTGGTGAGGGCGACACTGTTGTGGAAGAGACCTATAACGTCTTTGTTTCTGGTTTCTTCACAAGTTGTATAGTAGACAAGTTTGCAAGCATGAATGGATTTTGTCTTATGTATTTTTCCCCATTTGCAACTCTCTGTGCAATCAGTATGCTTGAAAATGCTTCAGTAATGCTTTTGGCAGCATACTTAAATTTTGTCTCTTAATTTTGGCAGTCGTCTTTATCCATTGTAATAGCTCAAGTGGCCAGGACTAGAGCTACCAGGCATTTGGGTTTCCTCAGACGTATCTTACTTTTCTGCCAGGAAATTTTGTCTAGGAGGAACATGAATGCCTTGGCACCAGGGCAGGATGCATCTCTACATGTGCACCCAAAGTAAACCCATTTGCTTTATGACACATGGGATTCAGTGTGCACATGCAGATTGAATGTACAGAGGCATGTCCAGGACGCCAAACACTTTCAGACCGTATTTGCTGAACAGATGTGCATCAGCTACTCAGCGTCAAAGGACATGTGCAAGCCATGCGTGCGGCACGAGCACTGAGAAGCTGCCTGGTACTAGAATTCCCTGGTTGACTGCATGTAGTCAGCACGTGCATGGATTTATGCTCAGAAATCCATGGTCGTGTTCTGAAGACAGTCTCTGTATTACATCAGCTATGACTTAAACATACTACACAATCTGTGTTGGAAGTGATCAAGGAAAAAAAGTGTTCTCCCCAGCATCTAAAATACTTTGTCTTTCATGCAGAATGTAAAGTGTCATATGCAACAGCATAAATTTAAGGGTTTTAATTTAAATTTATTGGAATGAAAATGTAGACAGCATACTGTAAAGGGAAAGATGTTGATTTTGATCTGGTGTAAATTGTACAGGTGGACTGAATATACCGTAGATTGAACATCTTCGAGCGGGGGGCCTGGGAGGTTGCTTACATTGCGGCTCACTTCTCATTGCTGCAAAGTGGACGGTTTAAAACAGGACGCTTGTTTGGGCTTATGCCGGCTGCATGTCATGGTACATGCGCTCATCTTTCTGGCTCAGTCACAGCAGCAATAGCAGAATCTGGAGCTTGCTGCAAAAAAAGAGAGAAAGAAAAAAAAAGCTGAGGGAAAGAGAATCATGCTTTCCAATTAGATAATGGCAAATATCATACTTGTACTTGTGGAAGGTCAGAAAGGTAACAGCTGAAGGAGTCAAATAATAGACAAATTGATGATGGTAACTAAGAAAATATAAAAGGGACCCAATCTCTCTCATACTGATAAAGCTGTCTGAGGTGCAATAGATCAATTTAGCCATGGCTGTTGTTAGGAAATTGCTCTTGTTTGATGTTCCACAACCAGATCATGCAGTTTCCTAGGAAACCTCTTTTTCCACTTAAAATCTAATTTTCTCACATTGCTAGAACTGATGAGTCACCCTTCCTGACTTTTCCTTGCTTCCCCTTACCTATTAAAATACACTCACCAGGTGGAAATCCAGGGATTTATTAGTCCTTATCACCCGGCTGTTTGATTAACTCTTCTGATTCCTCCTTGTTATCAGACAGAGTGCTTGATATGATGAGGCAAAAGTCATCAGATAGAAGATGATCAAAATTTGAAAGAAGTAATGCATCCCTTAATGGGACATGCCTCCTAAACTGGGAAGAATTCCCATACAGAATAATTTTTCCATTATGTCCCACTATGAAATGGTCTGTGTTCCATTGTCAGTAATGTGCCACCATATTACTATCACTGTTTTGTTAATTATTACCTTATTCAGCTGATTTATAGATGAGCTTAAATTTAGGGAATGACAGTTGCACCCAGTTACCTCAATGAAACAGATGGATTTTGTTACATTGCAAACCATGTTCAAAATATAAAAGCCTCAGTTCCTGGTTATGATGCTGAATTTTAGGCTCATGTAATGAATGCCACTTACGCTGAATGGAAAGTTGCCAGAGAAAGAGGCAAAGCTTATTCATGGCTGTGGTCGAAGGAGCAGAGGTCAAAGAAACAAGTTGGCAGCTGGAGTTTTCAGTGACTGGTGGAATTAACACCAGCTCCCTGATAAAAAGGAAAATATTATAATTGACAGTTACCTTTTGTTTGGGATATATGTAAAATACTCATAGTTTGCACATGCCTAATGAGCCCTCATGGCTACGTCTATAACAAAAGGTTGCTCCGTCAATACAGCTTCCATGAAAATTCTCTGTGGGCTACATTTCTTATTCTCTTTCCATATGCAGTTGTGCCAAAATCAGTATTTCTGCCATTTCCCAGTGCATCTGGTGCCTCAGTTGTCAGTATACCACTGATGTGCCAAACAGTAGTTATTAACACTATGAAGCTTCAGCTGCTGACCAACAGCTTTCTGTTTAAAGGGCAGTATCTCTGCATGGGTAAGGGCATGGCTCAGTGTGACTCTGCTATCCCAACAAGAAGATGGCTAAAATAATTCCCCGTTCTAACTTTTAAAACTTGGAAAACTTTTAGTTTTAAGATGTTGGTGTATTTACTTATCATTTGATTATGTACTTGTATCTTACTGTATATCTATTTGTACTCTGCTAGCACATGGCTTGTTCAGCTGCATCTGGTGAGTGGGTGGCCTTATCATATAAAGCTATGCATAATGATCAAAAAATTTTGTAGGCTTGTCACTTGCATTGGCTTGCACTGGTTTTTGTTTATATTTCCTAAATACTGAAAGTTAGAAGGTATGACCATGGGTTTCAAACAGCAAAGTTTCAAACTATGGTTTGAAAACAATTTCTCAAAATATCATTAGATTATAAAGTCTGTTGAAATGGTACTTAAATATCTGTGCTCTTGTAGACCCTTTAAAGCTGTTTGCAAATAATGAGTCTTTTAATGAAGAGCTTTGCAGCTTCATTTCAGATGATTAGTTCAATTGAAATAGACCTTTCAAGCAATATTTCAAGTTGTTGATGATAGTTTTGAGAATTTAAGGGGCTAGGAGACTGAGTTTTAGCAGGACATAGGCTACAGAACTTCACCTGGCGCAAGCAGCGGCAAGGTTCCCAGCCATAAGCTTCTGGTTTGACTGCTGTGTTTTGTGCCTGAAAGACACATGCAGTATCAACAGAAAGATGTTACGTGACTTCACTAAGTGTAAGTTGTTCTGATATAAAAGAACTGTATAGATTACACATTCTCTTTGAAAATTGCAAATGTGAAAGATGACCTTCGTTCATAGTTTGGACTCTTGGAAAATTTTGTTTGGAAATGTGTTGGTGACTTTGATATTTTTAAAATGAGTTACTGGCAAGGAGAGACCAGAGAGGCAAGGGAATGATAAAAAGGACATGCTTTAATATTGTCATTCCTAAATGAAGTATTTGCCAAACATTAATATTCGCCCAGGCTCTGGGACTCACCCTTGATGAAGCAAATACATTTAACCATACTCAAGTCATTGATTGCAGGCAGTTGCTGAGGCCTTTTCTCATGGATTAGGTTTCTGTGCTATGCTGCAATAAACTTGGCATAACCTTCCCACTGTTTTGAAGAAAAAACCCAGGATGTATCAAAACTCTGGCAAAAGAATCCACTGCTTCCTGGTAAAAAGATGAAACTAGTGGGAATTTAGAAGGAATGGCTGCTGCACTCCCTTTGTGTTCTGTTGGTGATGTATAAGTGCACTTCTCTCTTTAATTCCTGTCTAGCCCTCTGTCCCCTCCTCGATTAATGATTGTGGTATACCACTGTGTGCTGCCTATATAGCATCTGGTTCAGGTGTGTGTCACTTCAGAGGCTGGCTGCATCTGAGCACAATGTAAAATGCCAGTCTGATCTCTCTTATCCTGGTCAATGGCTCTTCATGTTCTAAAAGTGAAGTGAGCTGAATTATAGGATTTATTTACTTATTGCTAGAAATGTGCTGAATGGCTCAGGAGAACATTCCTAGCAGAGAAAAAAGGCTTTTTACTGACCTGTGGCTCACCAGAGTAATTCACAGTCAAAGCACTGATCCACTGCAGAAGCCAAGTCCCCAGATCACTATTTGTTATCAAGGAACAGAGGACAGAGAACAGCATAACTTATAAAACTTGTGCAAAACTCAACACTTCTTGGTTCTCCAGTTTATGCAAACTTTTTCCTTGTTTTGATCCATGTGGGTGATCCCTGTGTGTTAAGATCAAAATGAAACGGTTGATTTTCTCCAGGTTCCTCAACAGACAAATGGTTCTTAGCTTGCTTCATTTGTTATCAAACCATTTCATGAGCTTCAGATTTTATGTTACAAGACATGCATAAGCCCTCAGCTTCTGCAGGTTTGGCAATATTAATGCAATTGTTGACTGATACACCCACATATCCATGGTGTGTGTTAATTGATACGTATAGAACATCTGAATCCTGTTAAGCCTATGCAGTCTATTGATGAAAATTCTCACCATTCATTCCTGTCTTTTTGTCTACTCTTTTGGCAGGAAATCATTTAACGTAACACTAATGTAGCTCGTGCCATCTGTGTATAATCTTCAGCTATCTCGCATTTGTGTAGTGAAAGTAATTTGTGTCGGGAGACATTTTGAGTTTCTCGAACTAAACCAGACTTTGCTCTTATGTATGCAGTATTGGTCTTGGAGAAAAATGGAACTATATTCAGTGTGCTAATGATATAATTATGGGATCTCTCTTCCAGAAGTAGAAGGAAGATATTAGTTATCATAATGTGCATGAACTTGGACTTCGATGCAAAATTTATAAAGATGATACAAATGGATCATTTCTACTAAATAGGGTAGGTCTCAGTGAATAATAATAGCATGGAAAAATATGCTCAATAAATGTAACCTTCACACTCATGGAAGCGCTCGTTTTTGGAGGAAGATTGCAACTTTTTTTTTTGTTTTTATTTCTGAAGTCTTTTGATGTACTGCTGACTTTAAGTATTTGAAAGGCAGTTACTGAAACTTGATCTCTAGTTAGGGGCAGCAACAAATCACTTACTGTTGTTTCTGCTTCCTGACTATATCAGCAGAATCCTTGTAATCTGTGAGATGCCTTAGGAATTCTACTGGGAATTTTAATGTCCTGGATAACAGAAAGAATAGAGGTTTTGAAAAAATTGTCAATCAGTTTGTCAGTCCTGAGTGGCAAGGCCTTTTCTGAAGCATTGCACCTAGAATATTTTGTCTCCTTGGTTGCACACAGTGTTTAAAACTTACCTTGTCATCATATTTGCACAAAAACATTACGTAAGCAAGTATGGTCCTAATTGAGATAGATCTTTTCCTACCTTTTAAATTAGCTCTATAAAGGTCTTTAAAGGGATTTACAACTTTAGATTATGAAGTGTCCCAGTTGCATAAAATCTGTTGCTTGCCTTTTATTCACATGCGTGCTTAAGATTACTTGTCCTTGTGTGCACATGAGACTAGGTATTGATTCCTTAAAAGACCATGTTAAGCAAACAAAAACCCAAAGGAAATAAGTTTTCAAGGCTTTGTGACAGCCTTTGCTGTGTTGAGAGATGAATGATTTGAGACGAAATGGAGGAACCTCAAAGAATTAGTGAGATACATGTTTGCGCCAAAGTGAAAAATTTCAGAGATGTTTTTCAGTTTGTCCTGGAAGCAAACATTTTGAGCCTGCATAATTGAATGACAAATTTTCCAGTTTAAAATAAGCACATTCAAAACTTTCTGCTTTTGGGATAGAGCAACAAAGTACGTCAGCATTATTCTTCAAAATTTTGCTCTTGGCTTTTTTTCACATTCCTTCCAGCCCTACCAGGTGTAAGGTGGCATGGGATATGATTTCGTGGGAAAGGACACGCAGAGGCACTGTGCACAGCTAGCACTACCATGAGGATACACTAAGGTTGGTACATTGAAACAACTTTCAGAATTGGAAATTGCCAAAATTAAGGATTTCCTAACTTATGAGGACTTACTTTTTAACTTCAATGATGCTATTTTAGTAGTATCCTTCTGATGTAAGATGTGCTTTTAAGCTTCTTACAACAAAAAATCAATTCTCTTCCCTCATTTTTTCATCCTGTAACATAATACTGACAGCCATAAAAACCGTCAACAGAGATGGACTCTTCAGGCTGACCACTTCAAATCCTGGTACCAGAACAAAGGGGCACAGTGTCAGATCACTGTTCTGTGATCTGTGTGAACTAGTACCCAAAAGGAGCGTGAAGCAGTCTCAGTGGAGTGGAGATCTGCTGATGGCTGAGGGTGGTGAGCCTCAGGGCTCTTTGTTTCTGGTCCAAGCCTAGGAGGAACATACCACTTGCCCTTCTGCTCATTTTCTCCTCTGTCTCCTGTGCTTCTAGGTTGTCTGAGTTCTTTTTATTCCTATGCCTAGCTTTATGCAGGAGATCAATTTTCAGCTCTTCAGTGGACTGTTTTCACTGCTTAATACCTTTCTTTCTAGTCTTGCCTTGCTCCTACAATTCTGGAGGTTTCTTTTCTGATCACCCATGTGTTGTTCCTCATCATCTTCACCAAGTACCCACTGCCAGTTCCCTCCACTCTTCCCTCTTGTAAGATGTGTCCCTTCCTTGCTACTTCCAGTTATCACACTAATCATGTTTTCAATTCCCAATTCTCTTGTCAACTTCCTTCCCTGCTCTCATTCAATTGCCTCCTCTAGGGAGACATCTCTGGTATGATCACCAGTTCTGTGTGTGATAAATATTTATTCATTTACCACCTTAGATGGTTGCCTCTCATTTTAGTGAATTTGGAGGTGATCAAAGTGAGAGACAAAACTTGAATGAATTATTATCCAAACCTGTCTATTTGCTGCTACTGATAAGGTGAATGCGATTTTTACTGTTTGCTTTTTTTTTTCCAGAGTATTTCTCCAGCTGTATCATTCTCAGGTCTAAATTTTATGTGGAGATTGCTCTCAGTGCCACTGCTTGTATAGTCAGTATTTTGATTTCCTAGCCCAGATGGGATGTCTGCCAAATGACCTTTCCCTAAAGGTCTTTTCATTTCTGCTGAAGAAGGCAAAGCTGAAATTAGAGTCAACATAACTGTCAGGACAATGCTGCACCCAAGTTAACAGTGACCTATTCAGTAATGTGGCTATACTGCTATTTTTTCTCCATATGCCATTTCAGTGAATGGATAGTCCAGGTAGTACAGGATCCTTGCCCTGTGCTCTTCTACAGGGTGTTGCAAAGTGTGGACCATGAAAATTTCTTAGGGGTGCTTCAACATTATCTAGCTTTAGGGTGAGTGCAGTAGATATGTCCAGTATTAACAAATAATTTGTAGCACAGGTGAATCACCAACAAAACATCCCAAATCTCAGGTGCTAACTGTGCTGCAGAGACAAATATAGTCAAAATCTCCAGGCCCGCCTTACTTCCCTGCTACCAACTTCGTAAAGTGGAGAACTTACCACATATAGCATGACAATGTGTGTCTTTCCCCTAAGCCTCCTTCCAGGCATTGGGACTTCGGACATCCTTTTGCCCAGGAGACCTTATAAGCTTGACACCTTTGTTGGAGGCAGAGTATATGGAAATGAACTGCAATGCAGCATGTGGTCTGAAAATGATTTTAAATTCTGTCATTATCGCAGTTTAGCATTGTGGTGGGAGCTTTCCCTTAATTACTCCCTAGAGGGGAAAAGCTGCTGATACTAACTAGACTGAGGCCATCTACTAAACCCAATGTCCTTTTTTAGTTCTGAAAATTAAATATTTATTGTTCACAGGAGCATTTTATTAAGAACAAAAAAAAAAAAGAGAGAGAGAAAGAAAAAAGTTTGTGGGGATTTAGTACATTGCCTCATGGGTGTCAGCGGCAGATATGGATGTGCATTGCTTCAAAAGGCCAGACTCCCTATTGGCAATAGGAATTGAAGATCTGACTCCAGGCAGGTCGAGAGGGTTTCAGGTGGAGCCAAGCAGCAGTCACTTGAATGCTCATCTATAGTTTCTCACTTTGAAGAGACTGTAATTTTTTTTTTTAAACAGCAACTGCATAGGACATTACATACTAAATCCATAGACTTCAAAGCATTAAATTAATTCCGAATATCTTGTGAGAACTTAGACCTGCATATTCTAGCCTTTATTTTAACCTCTGCTTTCATGTCTCTTCCTGTACAATGATGGAAAGTTTCCCTAACTTTTCTGTGCTGATCTGTTCACACCTTCCATTCCTCTGTAATGCCGCACTTTCCTTTTCTCCCTTCTTCAGTCTTAAAGTGCATGTACTTTCCAAGTGAGAGCTGTCCTGGAGTTAGTAGCACTCAGTCTAGCAGATGACAGACAAGATTCTAGGAGTGAGGAGATCTTGTTATTACTCCTAGTTTTGCTTCTGATTGGGTGCACAATTTTGGGTAAATATCTTCTGCTGGCATTTATTTTCCACTGAAGGGGAAATTCTAGTTGTACCTGCTTAGCTGTGGTAACTTGTGACTGAGGAATGATCTGGCATGGTAGGGCAAGAAGGCCCAACTACAAGAAGGGGTTAAACTGGCTGCGAGCAGGAATGACAAAGACAGAGCACACTCCCTGCAAGGGAGGGAAGTTTCCCTTGATGGTGAAATAAGAAACAGCCTCAGCATTGTCTTGTAGACAGTGAGAAAAGAGGATGTGACAGCAACAGCAGCAATGGGCTATTTTTGCTGTTTGGAAGAGTCGCCGTTTGCCTGGCTGTGCTTTGGGCATGGGTCCAAGTGTTCCAGCTCTGAAGGTGAGCAACCTTTCCACCACACCAGTGTCACCTCTGCTCACTGGTTTTTCAAAGCTTGTGTTGTTTCCGTGGCGGTCTGTTGGCACCGTCTATCCTAGCCTCTGGCTTTGGCTAGACTTTGGTTTTCCTTCAGGCTGTGGCTGCCGAAACCATCCCGTTATCCCCCTGGAAAAGCTTTTGTGTCCCTGGTCCTCCTTGCTGTGGGATCTTGTGGATGTTAGCTCTGGTGCAGAGAGGGGATGGCTAATGGGTGGTCTCTGGGCTGCAGGCTTGGTTTCTGCTGTGGTGTCCTGGTTTCACTGGGATAGAATCATAAAATCATATTTCTATTCAGGAAAGATGCATTTTTGAGAAGATTGCAGCACCAGATTCATTGGGAACAAAGCTGATAAGACACTTTGTTTTATTTTGTGGCTGGCCATGGTGTGTGGGTTTCCGTAGGGATCAAGGTCTTCAGCAGTGTCGAATAAGCCAGATGCTAAAGCCAGGAGGAGTGAAAGCCGGGGCAGCTGACCCAGGCCAGCCAGCAGCAGTATTGCGTACCATAAACATCATGCTCACTATAAATCAGAAAGCTTGCTGGGCACGGCCCTCTTTCTCCTTCCTCAGTGGTGGCTGTCCCTGGAGGGTCTTACCTGTCCTTCTGTTCTCCCCTTTGCTGTGACTGTCACGCTGTCGCTGGGGCTGTGGTGCTCACAGGGTTTGGCATCTGGCACTCACTGCTGGGAGCACACAACTCGCTGCCGCTACGTGGGCTGAGTATAACTTTGTGCATTTTATGTTAGTACTGGCATTGATATTAGTTTGATATTATTATTTCATTAAATCTGTTTTCATTTCTTTTCCATTTCATTCCATTTCCTTTCCTTTTCCCGATTTCCCCCTTCCCAGTTGGAGAAGGGGTCGTGGGGTGATAGAACAGCTGGCTAAATGAAAACATATTGCCTGAGAAGAGTAACAGCACCAGGTTCATCCTTGGGGGCTGAGTGGCAGAGGAGGCATCAGGGACACCCAGCAGCTGTGCCCACTGCATGGACACCAAGGGCAGGGAGAGTCCCCTGGGCACAGGGATTTCCTTGGTGCTAACACCCCAAAGGTCTTCCTCTGAAGGATGCTAGGGTGGAGGGGTGGCAGGCGAGGCCACACATGGGAGGCCCCGTCACCCCATCTCACAGTGCCACCACTTCGCAACACAGCAGTCACAATGCCCTGGGGCAGTATAAAAGGGGGCAGCCTCCCATGTCCCGCTGCCTGGGGCAGCCTGAAGACGTCTGAGACAAAGGACTTGAGGAGCTGGTGGAATTACTTAAAGGGTGCTGAAAGAAGACCACCAGAGGCTGGGTGAGGCTGATGGAAGTTCTCTGCTGCAATGCCAGCTCCCTAAGGGGCCATGTTTAAAGCTCATCTGATGGATGGAAATCCTTTTCAATATGGATGGTAGTGGCAAGACCAAGGAAATGCCTTCTTGAGGAGCACTGCAGGCTTATCCTCTGCGGAACAAGGGGCAGCAACTGGGATGCATAGATGTTGCAAGGGGTTCCAGGGCTTTGGAGCACCCACTGGTGTCCCGCCAGGTGCAGGAAGCATTCTTCCTTCTGAGGTCAATGAGGCCAGGAGCATTTGGCCACTCTCGGAAGCCTCTGAGGTGGGTCCAGGTTGGTCCAGGAGGGCTTAGGCATCTCCTGGGAGACGTGAGCAGCATGTGGGATGAGGAGGCAGGTCTTGCTCACATGCTCAGGGAACAGCCAATTGAAGGAATTTTCCCCCGGGGCAGATTGGCACTGGCTCTCAGGGGTTTTTTGCCTTCCTCTGCAGCATTGAGCATGACCACTTCTGAGGGCTCCTTTGTTCCCTTTTGTCTAGGTTGCTGCCTGCTGCTCACGCACCATGAAGATGGCCTCCCGTGCCCTGCAGCTGGGGGGAGGAAGGCTTTTTTCCCCCCAATGTGGGCTAGCAAGTGTCGCCGGGGGTTTTTTGCCTTCCTCTGCAGTATTGAGCACAGCTCCTTGCCAGGGCTTCTTTGGACCGTTTTGGCCAGGTGTCTGCTGCTCGTGGTCCGTGAAGGTGGCCCTCGAGCCCCGCATCCAGGGGATGAAGCTTTCTAGACTCCCAGAGTGGGCCTCAAGGGAGGCCCCCGGGGGTTCCTTCTTGTCCTCTGTAGCACTGAGCACAGCCCCTCATCAGGGCTCCCCTGGGCCCTTTCCTAGGTTCTTACTCACTGCTCTTGCACCTCCAAGGTGCCACTTGTGCCCTGGCTCTCTTGGGCTGTCTTGCCGATTGCAAGTTCATAGCGGGAGCGAGCCGTGCTCTTCCCTTGGCTCCATTTGCCCAGGGGTTCTTGCTTGTGCAAAACAGCCTGCGCTCAGAAGGGCTCCAGGCTTGCTTGTACCATCAGGAGCTGCCGCTTTTCAGCTCTCCCTGTGTGCAATACAAGCACCGGGCAGGCACGAAAGCGCTCTGCGTGCATCACTGGCCAAGAAGCACAGCGACGGAGCAAGTTTTGGAAGGCCAAAGGTATGCTTGTCGTGGGGATGCGTCATGCTTTGGAAAATACGCCATGGTACCATGCACCTCCTCCTCCTTTAGTGTGTCAACGGTCCTGATCCTCATTCTTCACTTTCTCACTCTTCAGGAAACAGGGCCTGCTTGGCCTCTATTTCTGTTGTTACTTTCTGCAGCATTGTGACTTGCCTTTGCCGGATGGCAAGGGATGTTTTCTCAAGCTAAACTGAAAAATGCATCAGCCGGTTCCTGGCTACACATGTTCATTGTGTTAATGCTTGTGAGCATTGGCTTAGAAACAGAGTCAGAAAAATAATAAAAAAAAAAAAACCAAAACCATAAAATCCTGTTTCCACTTGTAACCTTTGTGTTATGTGTCCTTCAAAGTGTTTTTGGAGCTGAAAAAGCGCTGACGTTTCAGGCAAATAACAGTCTCGTTATTCTACTGAAGATGAATGTGGGAAATTTAACAGAATATTTCAACTGGAAGGGAGCCACATTGATCACTANCAAAGTGTTCTTGGAGCTGAAAAAGCGCTGACGTTTCAGGCAAATAACAGTCTCGTTATTCTACTGAAGATGAATGTGGGAAATTTAACAGAATATTTCAACTGGAAGGGAGCCACATTGATCACTAGTCCAACTGCCTGACCACTTCAGGGCTGACCAAAAGTTAAAGCGTGGCATTAAGGTCATTGTCCAAATAAATGCCTCTTAAACACTGACAGGCATGGGCCATCTGCCCTCTCTCAGGAAAGCCTGTTCCAGGCTTTGACCATCCTCTTGCTAAAGAAATGTTTCCTCATGTCAAGCCCAAACCTTCCCTGATGGACACAGCTTTGAGCCATTCCCACATGTCCTGGCATTGGGTACCAGGGAGAAGAGATCAGCACCTTCCTTTCCACCTCACCTCTGCAGGAACCTGTAGTGATCAGGGAGGTCACCCCTCAGCCTCCTTCTCTCCTAACTAGACAAACCTGGAGTCCTCAGATGCTCCTCAGAGGCCATGCCTTCCAGCCCCTTCACCAGCTTTATTGCCCTCCTCTGGAAGGATTCAAGTTACCTTAACATCCTTTCTAAATTGTGGGGCCCAATTTATGGACTTGCATTCTGGCAGGAAGGCCAGAGACAGAACGGATTCCTTGCAAAGGAGTGAAGTTTGTCTTGGTGATGAGAGAAGAAACAGCCTCAGCATAGTCTTGTAGCCATCCTGGAATAGGAGCGCTCAGGGGGCTGCCTGTGGGCTGGGGCATGGACCTACGGCCAGGAGGAGATGCCCCACGCAACTGCTCTTGGGATTGGTGCTGGTGCAAGAGAATGTAAGGAATTTGGTTGCGATGCATCTTTGCAGACTCAATCAGAGCTGCAAATTGAGGCAGGACTCTGCCTAATGCGTTGTTCATTACATTTCTCTCTTACGTTTAAGCATAAATTTGTTTTTAATTAATCTGGAGTGGTACCATAAAAACTTCCTAACATTTTTATAATGTTTGTTTCTCTCTTTTGTGCATGCTATGCATTTTTCAGTATGAAGGACTCTCTTACCATGTTATTTTGATGTGATTTTACACAAGGGAAGCCCAAACTTTTCTGGGGCTTAGTGCTGATGGTTCTGATAGTAAAGGACAACTGAGCAAAACAGGTTGAAATAAACAGGATTCACAAGATGAGCTCAGCTTTTTGGAAGTTAAACTAAACTCTCACTTCAGTTGACATTTTTTTTTTTCCTGGAATTGTAATGTTTCTGCAGATCTAAAAGATTTTTAAAAAGCAGTGTAATGCTTAGTGAGCCCTTGCATGGAGAAAAGAATCATTCTCTGTCTTTGTAGACTTTGCCTATTTGTCTATTTTTATTTTTAGCTTTGCTGTCTGAATAACGACTACTATGAAGATAAATCAGTTTTGTTGAAGTTTAGAAAGATTACAGTTTGGGGTTTAACCCAAGTATCAGAAGGCTCAGGCAAAATGAAATTTTCAGAGACTTTGAAGAATGAGTGCGAAAGAGAAGGGATGCAGTGAAAGTAGGGATGTCAGCTTCGCCTCCGTAAGAAAAGAGGGTGTGATTTATGTAGCAATGGTCACCTATTGCAAGATGTAATTCTAAGGAAGATGAAGGCATAAATAATTTTTATTTTATGTTGTTAGGCCGTTTCTCAAAATCCTTTCTTCCGAGTTTACCTTGAGGTAAGAGATAGACGAAGTACCTTGTCCATGTCAAGGTTTTTCTGTAGAAAGGCGATGTTGTTTTAAGACTTACTGATCCTGTCACTTCCGACAACCAGAGTTTGTGTGCTGGACTTAATAGGTGTTTCTGGAAGTAGAGATAGGAAAGCTAGACTTAATTGCTTCATTTTATTTTCATAAAGCTTGGTAATTTTCAGTGAGTGTCTTTATGCAAGCTCTCAAGCCTGTTTTTAATTATTTAGCGAAACATTTAAGCTTTGATCCACCCTATTCAGCAAAGCACTTAAGCACCTGCTTATGTGCCACTTAAACGGGTTGAAAGAGATGCTTAAGTATCTGCCCAATAGGGAAAGATTACTGAGTCAGGACCTTAAGAGGGAGGTGCTCCAATATACTGATCAGAGATACAGGTACCAAAAAAGTGTCCGACCCTGTCTGCAAGATCTGAGAGCAGAGTTGATTACACAGCGAAGTGAGTGGCTTCCCCCTGCCTCCCTTTGGGCAGTTTTTGCGCACGGTCTTCAGCTGTTTTTGCCCATGGATTGATTTTTGTGTGTGCGTGTGTGTAATTTCAGTGTCACCAGCCTGGTGTGCCTGACGCTGCAGTCTTTTCCAGAAGTAATAAGCCATGCAGTCTGATGCAGAAACAAGTCTCCATGGAGCTAATCAGCTTTGGTTTTTTGCTCTGAGCACTTGCTGTTATTTTTTTTTTTCTTGCAGTGATATTGAAGCACCGGGTTAACTCTAACAGAACTATTGATTGACAAACTAATGTCATGAAGTTGTCTTATAAGCTGTACTGTGGGAGTAACTTAAATCTTACTGTGTCAGAGGAGCAAAAGATAAACAAGCTCAGCGGTTAGAATAATTTTTTAGAATAATCATAGCTTGGCTGTTTCGATGTTTAAACAGTAAATGATTTTAGGAGTTCTGGCCCAGGGACTCAGCTGGGGGCATATGCCTGCCTTTGTGCTGTGCTGCTAATCAGCAGCTCTGGCCTGATTTTTTTATACTGCCCTGGAACACAATGTGTATTTTTACCAAGTCGCTGAGCTGGCTGCAGCAAGTCAAAATAAGCCATGCAAGGTGATACTGAACTTGCCTATGCAAATTTTCTGTATGCAATCCCAGTAGCCAAAGTGTGTCTCCAGAGAGCAGCGCAAAACAAANATATGCTTGCCTTTGTGCTGTGCTGCTAATCAGCAGCTCTGGCCTGATTTTTTTATACTGCCCTGGAACACAATGTGTATTTTTACCAAGTCGCTGAGCTGGCTGCAGCAAGTCAAAATAAGCCATGCAAGGTGATACTGAACTTGCCTATGCAAATTTTCTGTATGCAATCCCAGTAGCCAAAGTGTGTCTCCAGAGAGCAGCGCAAAACAAAAACGTGTATGCCTGTTACCTATCTTTAGCAGTTTTCTTTTTTTCTTATGATTTCCTTTAGAGAAGCAGGGTATTGTGTCTGTGTAATGGCTTTAAAATTCCGGAGAAGTGCAGAAACTTTACAACCAGAAGTACAATGAGAAAATTCATCACACTAAGCAAGCCAAGAGGTCAGTGAGGTTTTGAACATGTGTAGTGCATCGTACATGTTCAGGCAGGAGTTATGGGGGATTTAATGAGGAGCGGTGCATATTTTAAAGCACACCGGAGCATCCATACAGACTTGATGAAGAATTAATAATGAAACTTACTTTCAACAGTTCACAGTAGGAGCAAAGTTTCTCAAAATCAAAAAATAGGAGGGGGGGGAAGGGATCTGTTTCTAGAATAAAAAAGGAGACCTGGCGGTCCATTACTGGAACAACTACACCAGCTGACAGGCTGAGAGACTGCTCCAAAAGCTCCAGCACACCTGCCTATGTGGAGCCACCTGTCATAGGAGTGAAAAATATATCCTGAGTTACAGAACTGCAAGCTCAGCAACACTTCTGCAAGTGATCAGAGGAGGGAAATGGCCCTCATGTAAGTTTTTGTTGCCAGAAGGTTTCTCACCAAAGGGGAAAAAAATTACTCAGGAAGTAATTTTGTCATTTTTTTACAGTATTAGGAACACTAGAATACATATTACCACAGTAATAAAAAATGTCCACACCTAAATGATTCCATATATTTATTTATATAAAATTGAATTGGCTGAGTTAGGTAGAAATGCTGTTGCTTGTATACTGCTTTGCATCCAGCTCAGGGTAGTGAAGCGTTAAGATGCAGGGTGGGGTGAATGTGGTACAGGCAAAGCAAAGCTTGCAGAAGGGACCCAGAAAGATTCATTCTATAAGCAGGACTTACCGCTGGCGGCAAATGCTAATGCCACACGTGTAATATCCTGCAGGAGAGATCAAGACTGTGATCCAGGGCCTGAATCTGAACAGCAAACCTACTGGGTAAAATCCTCAGGTGATCTCAGGAAACTGAGGAGTACCCCAATTGATGTGAAAATGATCTTTATTGATCCAAGTAATCTGACTGTGGGGCAATTGCTACCTAAGTCAATTTCTACCTAATTTCCGTGTTTATGAATGCCACTGTTTGCCTAAAGGAATTTAGTATAACAGGTGCACCAGCTTATGCAGCCAAATGTTTTCTGTCTAGCTGTGGCACACTCCAGTGCTGCAGCGGCAAGTGAAATAAAAACCGCAGAAACCATTTGTGGAAGGGGGATTTTCTAGGCAATTGGTAGAAGGTTCAAACATAATTGCCTGTAAAAATGATGCGAACAAAAGATGATTGAGTATCCTCTCAGAGGCACTCAAGTTATCTGCACATCGGGTACCAAGGACTCAAATTAGAAGTTTAATTTTTTGTTGCTGGGTTTTGTCAAACAGTCCCTTCCATAAATTTAGCAATCTCACATTTTCAAATGGCATAAATCTTTTCTCTTGATGACTTTTCTTAGTCATTTCATCAGTCCCCAGGTGATTAGAAGTTTCCTGTACTCATTTACCTCTAGCATAGTCTTGTTATTATCCTTCACTTTACACTGTGCTGCCATCTTAATATTCACCCCAGGATATTAATAAGGAATAATCATATAATATTTCAACCTTTGGCTAAATTTTACAATTGGCTTATGTAACATCATATCAGATGTTTTGTTTGATGGCTATTCCCACAACAAGACGTTGGGCATTTTTCTTACCTGTTCCAGAGTAAATGTGTTTTTGTAACTGTAGCTGACTATAGCTAACGTCCCCAAATACATCAATGTACAACTTCATGCAGTATTACTGTATGAAATGCTTCTGTCCTTAAAAATATAATAAAACCACATTAATTTTGTTTTTTGTTTTTTTTTTTTTTTTTTTACAGCTGTATTGCTGTAGCAAATGGTGGGCGTTCACCAGTTACCAGAACCACCAGATCTTCGTTTCCTTAGAGTCCCCAGCTGGGGAGTCCAGTCCCAGATTTATATCTCAAAGCATTTACATTAAAAGTACATTTAACTTTATTCATCCTTAAATGGATGAATTTGTACTTTGGGCTGTCAGTTCTACCTGTTCACTCTTTGGTTGTGTTGTATGCTGGAAATGAAAGGATTTGTGATATTACTGGTGATGTTTCACAAAAGGGAAAACTTTGGCATGGGAAAGATACAGGAATTTGGGCACGTTTCATTGTTAAATGTTTTATTTATTGAAAAGTACCAATCTGGGCTGACCGAAATTGTTTATGAGCTCACTTATACTTTGCCTTCTGTATCTAACATATACCTTGAAAAATAAAGAGTTGGAATGCTTCATTTTAAAAAACCTTAAATTTCTATTTTGTGTTTAAACATAGTTCTTCTGTTTCGAAAAAAGTGATGCTTCCCTAACTCAGAAACAAAATAAGGCGATTTGAAAAATTTCACGCAACCTCAAATGTTACTTTAACAGTGTTTTCATTTTCACAAGAAAAGCACACGTTTTTTTCCTTTTGGGTAACCTGAAACCAAACCCAGCCAGCAGGTAGAAAACAATGGTATTTGTACAGCTTTAGTTGATATTAAACTGCTCCTATTTCTTGTGATGATAGCTGTGCAGAAAGTTCACAGAAATCTCACCCCTTGTGCCATATGTTTCTTCTTGTAACTCATTCTTCACTAAGTAGAAATAAATTTCATTCATTCTTTGAAATTTCCTGGTTAGTAATTTTCCATGGAAATGCAAACATTTGTCAGAAACTGCAGAACCACTGAATATAAAGTGTCCCCTTCAACTCTTCTCTGTTTTTAATGAACTTGAGCCAGAGCTAAGGCTGCTTTCTACAGGAGCGGCACTTACCTTGCTGCAATTGCTTAATATTATAGGACATTATACTTAATGAGAAAGTCTCTCTTGGAAAAACTGAGATGTAAGCCATGACCAGCTGCAAGCTTTTTTTTTTTTTACTGCTGTTGTTATTTGTTTCTTTGCTGTTGTAGTCGAAAATGCAGAATATTTCTTAAATTTATAAATTCAGAACCCAAGTGTCTTGATAGTTATAAAGAATAAAGATTGTGTGGTAAATATTTTTTTTTTTTCTGGAACAAAGCAAATCTGGTTTCAGTTCTTGTCTGTAACACTGATTTCTAGCGTGACTTTGGTCAGCTCAGTAAATCATTCCGAGCTTAGTTCCAGTCAGCTGTAATGCCAAGAGAATAGTGTTTCTTTTCTTCCACCTGTTGTGTAATTTATTATGGACTCTTTGAGGTGGGAACTTTTTTTCCCATGCTTTTCTATGATGCTTAACCCAAACGTTGTGGAAATAATTAATTTTTCAGTTTGTGGTCATTCTAAGAACTAAAAAAAATCGTGTGGGTAGGTGAAACGAACAATTTTCTGCTCCAAGATGTTGTACTGCATTAAAAAAGAAAAAAAAATATTAAAAGAATTATAAGGCATTTTTTTTCAAATTCAAAATTTATGTTCAAAGAAATTGTAAGGAAATGTAAACATAAGCCATATTTGAATTAAATATAGACACTATTTTAAGCCTGAAAGTTAAGCTTGAATGAAAACTAGAATAAAGTTTTCTGACTAGAGAGAGATTTTCAGGGTTTTTTTTTCTGGCATGAATGTCTAACTGGAACATTAGCATTTTATTTCTCCTATAACAACATTTGGGGGGGGAGGGGTGCGTTTTGGCCCCACTATTTGATCCAACTCTCTCCGGCATGGTTATATCCTGATTTTTGAAGGGAACTGGAGATGTTCTGTAGCAGTACAAGATGTTGACCTCACCTCTTCTTAACCTCAGCCCTTCACTGTACAGATGTAGTGGGAACTCAAGAGTCTTTCCTGTTGATGAGGTAAGGGAGTTCAGAAGCCATTTCTTCAGCCTTTTGGAAAATTGCCCTTAAATTTGCTAGTGATTTCCTGTGTGTGTACATACGCATGTCCTGGCATAGCTCAAACTCTGAAATAATAAGCAGATATTGACTTCCACCAAGATGCTTGCTTCGCTGAGCAAGTGTTTGTCAATGGATCAATGTGGTATTAGCAAGCATCTGACTCCCTGTTAAGGGTGGGCTGCCTGCTGGTAGTTACTTCTCGCTGCTAGCTGCTAGTACTTCTTCGCTTAAGGGATATCTTTGGGGCAAGGGAGGGGCCAGACCTGATTGTTGGAAATCAAGAGGACTTCTGTTTAATTATTTAAAAGACATTTTAAAAAATAGATTAGTTTTAGCATTTTAATTAATTTTGATGGATTTTGTGCATGCTCAGCTTAGGATGTGTTGACTTTTAAACCATTAATGTATTCCTTTCAGTCAGAAATGCAACAAGCTGGTTGCACTACTCACACCAAAACTGAAGTCAAGGGATGTGAAAGCTAATACTGCTGCAGTAATATCATCTCCACTGGCCTACGCGAGTCAGTGTGGCCTAGGTTCAGCCACAGACATGACCAAACCACTCAACTTAAAGACTGGGTATAAGCTCCAATTAGAGTCAAGGGATCATAGATATCCAGCTGCTCTGAATCAGTGTAACTCCACAAAAAAATCCTGGCATTGTGTCCGTTTATACTTGTTGACCCCACAGACTTGGCTCAGTTAAAACCGGCAGTTAAAATGTGGATGTGGATGCTTTCAGAAAACAGTCCTGCAGCATGCTTTGCAAGTGAGTAGACAGATAATACCCTGATACACAAATACTTCTTGGACATGTGCTTAAACAGTGTTGCTAATGAAAGTTAATAATGCATTTACATCCACGGGAGGCAATCTCTGAGCCCCCACATTCTCTTCTGAGCATGGATTGTGGTTTTGTTTAACTTCTATTTTATTACTGTTTGGAGGAAGATGTGTTTCAAAACATGTATTTTCTCTGTTGTTCCTGAGGAGACTGTTATCTGTGCATGCTTATTCCTTGCTCTGAAATGGCATTTCATGGTCTCATGTGACCCTTTCAGTGCATCTGTTAATGGTTGCTGACGTACCACAGCCTCATACGCTCATCTGCTAACACAATTGTTCAGGGTTTATGTGCGGACACATGTTAGAGAGCAGTGCTTGACTTCTGATGTGTCAAAAAAACCAGCCAAAACCCTTCAGAAACAGTTTAGTGGCAAAGCCACAAGTTAGAATTGTTTATCATTGTCAACAGACTGAACTAACGACTTTTGTTATGAGAAACATTAAGATTAAATAAGAGGGTGTAGGAGAGGAAGAGTTGTTACTGTTGGGATTATGTGTGTGTATAGCAGATAGGTTACATAGCATATCTTTTCATACAGTATGACATCCAGGTATCAGGAATACCTTAAAAACTTGTTAACATCACTGGTCTGGGGTCTGTAGGAATTGTTATTGTTGGAAGAGAGTGCAGATCTCGCTGCAGCACGGCATGATCTAAATTTCTTCAGGATGTATTAAAAGCAGGACTCTGATGACATGCAGTCAGTAAAGATTTCAGTCCACCCCCTGTAGAAATAGGGTGTGTTAGACCATTGTTTCTGGAGAAATCTCAACTGGGTCATTGCACTTCTCAAGCTCTTCTGAGTTCTCCCTGCTGTTTCATGGGGAAAATCCCGTTTCAGTTGTGTATGGGATTTTTCAGGCTCGTATTTGGTCCGTCATGTTTTGCTGCTGCTGTTTCCTAGTACCATGGATAAGGTTGTATAGCAGTGATGTGTCACACGTGTAAATTATTTACTATATGAGAGAAAACGTGGACCTGAGAAGAAATAGATCTATCGTAATCCTGTGACTGCATAATTTATCTTTTGCTATTGACTTTACTTTTCAGCTAGTCTTGTAATACACATAATTAAAATTTACCTTCTAGGACTTACGCATTTATACATATACATATAACCCTGGTTTAAAAACTTGTGAAATATAGCTGTGCTGTTAGGCATGTGCTCTGTGCGGTTTGCTAGGTGGCATAGCACATGAGGTTTGTTGTCCTGGGATTAAAAGGACTTCACCATTTGTCAGTGGTGCAGCACATCACAACACAATCAAACGAATGAGATGTTCAGGCAATACCAGCCTGAGTTCCTTTTCTTCTTTCTTTTCCTTTCTTCCTCTGTGCTAGAGCAAGAGCATGCCCACACTGTGGCTCCAGACAAAGTTCTGCAGTGTGCAGTGGGATCCAGTTTGGCTCCCCACTGCGAAGGGAGAGGCCTGTGAGAAGACTGGGAAATGCAACTGGTGGTTTTTGCATCTTCTGCTGAAATATCCTGTGACTCTTCTGTGATGTAGGGGTAGGCAGGAGGAACTTAACTCCTGTCAACATCTTGGAGCAAATCCTGACGGAGCCCTTTTTTCTTTTTCAAAATGAGCATGCTTTTTTTTTGGTGCTTTGTTGATGGTTGGGTACTTTTAAATATATTTAAAACCTTATTGTTTTTTGTGTCTACTTGAACCTCTTACAAGTACAATAGATGGGTCTGCACAAGAGCCAAGTCTATTTTCGACCCGCCCATTTACCAAAACACTACTGAGGAAGGAAGAGTAGTGGTGCTTGAACAATGATTATTCTAGGCTTAAAGCCATAAATCTGTGCTATTGGACTGGTGCTGATGCTTCCTTTTGGCAACGGTCGTCAGACCAAGACAACCTCTGTGAATACTTCATGTCCTAGTAGATGAAGGGTTTTTGTCCCCCCAGAAAAAAATGTTGGTGAGGCTTAATATCTATGCTTTATTGAGTCTTAAGCAGATGAATTTACTTATGGAAAGCAACAGAACTACTTGCTTTGTGGCCTCTCTTCACTTCTTTCTGCCTTAATCCCCCAGTATCCTCCAGAAACCTCTACTATTTCTGACAGTTCCCCTGGCGCAACAGGGGTGTGGATTTATTTGGGAACATGTAAGCAGGTTCCAAAGCCGTGCTGTCTTCAGACCAGGAATGTTGTTGCTGGATGCAGGTTCCTATTATCTTCATGAATAAGGGAAAGAACCAATGGGTTCAGAAATTGGAGATGCCAAGTGAAACTGCCTGAAACCAGGATAAAAACAAAAGCAGCACACATTATTAAATAGAGAGGAGTTTGATCCAATTCTCGGGGAAAAAAAATCAACACAGCTGTGCCTTGTAGTTCTTCCTTTATGAACTATTTTGCTGTTATGATTTTTTACAAGGGATGCCATTGTAATAACATTTTCTTTTTTAATTTAAATGCGGTAGCCCTTTTTCCTTATGCCCCATGGGAAGCCAAAAGAATGTCATCTTTGCTGCAAGCCCTCTTTATTACAGCCAGCCAAATTCTCACTTTAAACTTTAGTTCATAGAGCAAGTATAATTCCTGCCATAAGCAGAGAAAAATCCTCTAGGTTTCATTTTGTGAAACAGTTGAAAGAGAAGCTGGGCCCTGTGGTGGGTCCTTGTCACTTACTACAGGCCACATCCATCTGTGCTCAGCGCGTCCTCTGTACGAGTATCCCCAGGTGTTGCAACCGTACACATGTGGGGCTGGTTTCCAGGCAGAGATATCAGAAGCAAAGCAAATGAATGGAGTGAATTTTAAATATATTGTCACATCTTTTCAGATATAAAGGCATATCCAGCAAAGTTAACAAGGATAAAGTTAAAGTGATTCTGCCAGTTATTTTAAGTGCAAATTGAATTTACTTGAAGTCTGTATAGAGAATAACTGTGGATTTTGTATTTAGCTATGGTAGGCTCTCCGAAACTTTGTCATGAGAGTCACAAATGCTCTTAGCTGTGATGCTACAACGGGACAGCACAGCCAGCAGAGNTATTTTAAGTGCAAATTGAATTTACTTGAAGTCTGTATAGAGAATAACTGTGGATTTTG
>VZSC01002589.1:0-18014 GCA_013398225.1 Steatornis caripensis
CCCCTACCATTCTATGATTCTATGATTCTATCTCTCAGTCCTGCTCACCAGAAGCCCCCATCCTCTTCCCACCCAATGCTCTTCTGCTCACCTTTTCAACCCCGCTCCTCCAGCATTTTTCAATCTGCAGGTCCCCAGACACCTTCTTGCTACAATCTGCTCCACTCCTCCCCATTTACAAATGCTCGTGATTCGTATTTCCAGACCTTCTTGTGCCTGGTCGTCCACTGTCCATGCATGTCCCCTGGCTAAAGCCCAGCTTGTTTTCAGGATGATGCTGATTATGTCCCATCCCTCGCTCTAGGCTTGTTCCATTGCCACTGCTGTCCACATCCATCACTGCTGTCCCATCCTGGCCATGTCAGCTCCCTGCCCTGATTGTCCCTGAAGAAACAGTGAGGTTCTAAGAACCTGGGCGCAGGCTACAACTGTGAAAAGCCTTCCAGAGCTGCACCGTGAGGGTGCAAACTGTGGGAAAGAGTGATGGTTTTGTCTGGGATCACGTACTGGAAAGACATCATGGTGTTACTCTCCCAATATGCAAGCTACCAGTTTCATGGAGGAAGAACACAAAGTAGGAGTCAGTTGCAAGAGTGTTCAGTACTTGAGACTTGACCAACCCACCAGCAAAGAGCTAGCAGTTGTTGACAAAACGTACAATAGACATAACAAATTGGACACATGGAGTTGGAAGAACCAAACATGGATCTATGAGTCCCTTGGGGGGCTGCAGAATAAATTCATTTCTGTGAATTTCCTCTCACATACACAGACACATTATTTAAATGAACATGTGTCTGTCTTGTCCTCTTCCTCCCACATTTCCCCGCTCTTCCTCCACCAGTAGAGGTGCAACGATAAAACAGATTTGGTTTTTTTGCTCTTGGAAACCTGGGCTGCACATCAGTAACTTCCCTTTTGAAATCTAAACTGAAAATTTATGTACGTTAACAGACCATATTGTGTTCTTTTTCTTGAAGCCAAGCTCCTCTTGGGTACCTATGAAGTTTAAAAAAAGCAGTGACAGGATATATAGCTGGACAGAGTATTTCCAGTGGAGTCACTTTCCACTGGACAGTGACATTTTGGTGGAATGTGTTGATTCTGTCAGAATTTGCGCTGGGAGCCAGTCTGGTAAGCAGGTGGGTGGCCAGAATCACAAAAAACAATTTTTGAACAAAATTCCATTATAAAGGTCTTATGTCTTTCTGACTTTTCTTTCCAATTTGAAATAAAAAATAAATAAATCTGGAAATGGTAATTCTTCTGTGGAGCAGGAATTCCTAAGCCTTAACCAAAAAAGAAACTATTTGTTTATTTTTCCATTTGGCTCTTCCTTTGTGTTTCTCTGGCTTCTCTTACTCAGCTACCCTTCCCACTCCCTCTTTTATTTTCTTCTGCTCATTTTTCCCCTTTCACCTCTTCATTTCTCAGCTGAATTGTTCTCTCACTCCTGGCTTTGCAATCTATTTCACAGCTGATCCTTTGCCAAGCATGAACTCAGTAACACTGGAGGTGAACTTTCACACTCATGTCAATTCAGAGGATTAGGGTAGACAGGTTTGCTGCTCTCTATATAGTAAGTAAGGTTAATGTATAAACTTCCTCTCTCTCTACTTTACATTCTCCTCGTTTTTATTATCTTAACTTACTGCTTTGGTTTAAAACCCTGATCTGTATCTAAACATAACCTCATGTGAACTGCCTGGCCACTACCACCACCACCACTTCGCCCTAGCCCAGCTCCCCTCTTCGAGTAGCAGAATTGCTGCTTGAAACAAGACTTTGAATTGGAAATTACTTCAGCGTTCAGTGCAACACCTTCAGTAATGTAGATTGGTAATGGAGTTCCTGCTATAGGCATCTTTTTCCTCTCAGACTGAGAAAAGTTTTACCTCCCTTATTAGTTTCACTAGCAGTAGCACAGGTTGTTTTAATATTCTGTGCTGCCTGTAACATATTGCAGATGTACCTGTGTGAAATGCTCTCTCATTATTGGAATGCAATAAAAAGAAAACAAGCTTCTCGAGAGGAAAGAGAGTAAAAGAAAAAAACTTAACCCAGTTTGGGCCTGAAATTCCCCAGATTTTTAGACTAACATTAACATTTTATAATACAGCTATTAAATTACCCGTAGAAGTGCATTTGAAAGGGCTCTGGGCCAAATTCCATGTTCTTTACTCAGTCCTTATATCTGTTGCTGAAGCAGTAATAAATAGCGCTTGCTTGATGAAGGCAGAAGAGTAACATTTGCAAAAGAATGGCAGTGATTCTAGGACCTCTTCCCTGAAATTTTGAAGCCTAAGGATACACTTGTTTCATGCTATAGAGAACGATGAGGAAACACTTGACGCAGCAGACACCACGCTAGTTCCAGCAGTGGCAGGAGTCAGGCATCTCGTCTGTGCTGTACACCAGCTTGAGGCAGAGCATTTCAGCTCAGCTGCACCTTGTTGACCTGGCTGCAATGTCCTGGAGACTGGGGCTGCTGCTCACACGCATTTCTGCACCGTAGCTTGAGAGCAATAGTCTTGTTATCTGTGCACTGTGTTTCGTTGTGTGGTCTAGATCTGCCGTGAATCAGTTTTTAAATGGGACTTAGGCTCCTAAGTTAACTGGAGACTTGCAAAATGTCCAAGGAAAACACGAAGGCCAAATGCTTTCCCCAAAGCAAAGCTCTCATCTGGTGTAGATCTGACACACCATGCCTCTTCTCCTTAAGCACACAATGTATTAGGTACTTCAAATGAGGCAAGATATGTCCATGTATTGGTTGTTCCTAGAGGGAAAGGGCCAAGTAGTCCAACAGAATAGCATCCATGCTGATCTGAAGTACGCTAGATGCAGTACAGAAGCAGCAACAGGATCAAGTGATGTCTCTGTGCACTTGTTCTGCGCAGCCATTGCTGTCTCTGAAGGGCTTTTCATTCAACTGAGCTGGCAGATAGCTCACTCTCAAATTCTAAAAGCACCTTCAAATTGCTTGTGTAGAAGTCTCCAGCTTGTAACTTGAGGCCAGTACAAGCATTTTAATTTGTTTTAATTCACTGCCTCTGTGAAATGAGACCAAGGCAGAATGTCCCTCTCTCCCTCAGAAGAGCACAGGACTGTGTGCCAGTGCAATTCTCAAGGCAAGCTGCATTATTTCACACCAATTTACTCCAAGTTCTGCAACAGTTTCTTGCAAACACTGTTTTTTTTCTCAGGGTTTGTGTTTTCAAGTGTAGTGTGTAGTGTTTCAAGTAAGTATAGCTGATCTCTTTCAGTTTGAATGCTTTATTACTCATTGATGGTGGAGGTAGAAATAGGAACGGTTTCTTAGCATGAGAACATCATTTATGATCTGAATGGACTTAGTATACTAAAATGTAAGGGTTGAACACAAAAGTGTGGTTGTTGGTCCCATGCCAAAACAGAGTTCACTAAAAAACGAGTCCAGGTCAGTGTAGCCTGGGATTCTGACTTGTGTTGCGTAAATCCATGAGTTTGGTAATCTAAACCTAGGGGAAAAGCCTGTGTTTGGCCATCTGTGCCTTGAGAGATGAACAGTCAGAAAGAAACTGTATTATTAGAGTGGAAAGGGAAAAAAACCACTGCGCAGCAGTTGTTTGCAATGGGCTGGATGATCAACCTGGTGTAGTTTGGCAAAGCTCTGCTGCTTTCAGTGAAGCTGCCCCAGTTCATACCAGCGGACAACCTGGCTTGCCATCATTTATCATTACTGTCAGCAGTCCCTGTAATTCTAATCTTACAGCATCTATAAAGACCAATGTGTTATGCACAGTTTCTCTTCTGGAATCATCAGGGAATCATAAGCCTTCTGGTAATCTTGGATAATCCCTGAAGCTATGAGTCACTAGAAGCAGAGGCCCTTCATGCATCATTTGAACCCTTAATTATCCAACACATGCGGGTGAAAAGTGAGAGGCAAGAGCAGGGCCAGCAGCAGACAGAAAACACTGGACGAGCAATTTTGAAGGGGACTTCCCATTCATATAAACAACCTTCTTTCCTTCCTAATAATACACCTGTTAGGAAATATATTCCTGGAGAGCTGCTCTCATGCATCTGCTTATGACTTTGCAGAGGAAGTGCCTAATTGACATTAGGGGACTTTGAGGTGTTTCCTGACTATAACTGTGCAGTATTTAACACTGCTTTATAGAGCACAATGCTCCAAACACTGCCAAAAACTCAGGACCCTTGCCGAAAATGTGGAATAAGCAAAACGTTTCCATGTCCAGAACGGTGACCATAATTTAATCTGTTTCCAGGTAGAATTAATAGCACTCCGGCATGGAGCCCAGCCTCTTCCTCCGCACAGAATGAGTCCTGATGAGAGCTTTTTTACCTCTCTGAGTGACTAATCGCATCTCTTTTCAAAGAGATGCGATTCCCGTTATCATTCTCTGTTCTTCAGGGTGGAAAAATCGAAGCTGCTGAAGAGAAATCTGAGAAACTGCAAGAACATTTTAGAAGCAGGGTGCTGGCAGCGGCAGCAGCAGGTCTCAGATTGTGCCAACTTCAGTACATGCTGTGCAGGAGGAAGGAGGCATACAGCCCCTTGGTTTCGTATCGCTTCGAAATCGCTTGTTGCAACAGCTCGTCATGTACACTACCCAGGCAGGGTTCGTGCTCTAATCTGCATCCTACTGATAATACAAATGAAGTGAGGATGACATTAAGAATGCAAGTTCTCCTTTGAGCATTATATCTCTCAACTCAAAGGGAAGCATTTTACCCAAGTTTATGGGAGAAACAAGGTTAGTAAGTTTGCTCATTGTGCATTGTTTGTTCCCTATCTTTTGAACATTTTCATTAATTTCAATGATATTGAGGTCTTACATATCTTGGAGAATTCACCAAAGAGAGAGAGGGACAGAGATTTACGACTGCCCCAAGTGTGTGAAAAGCTGCAGTAGAATCCACGTTCTTTTGACACAGGAGTCAACCGGTCCTGAGACACAAGCAAAAGGAGGCTCCATTAGTTAAGATGCTCTTTTAATTTAAATACCACTTCTGCTGCATTTCCAGTCAACCACACGACAGAACTGAATGAATTTCTCATGCAACATGTGGGGCCTTTGATAGTAGTAATGGATATGGCCTTTTTCAATAAGCATTGTTTCTTCTGGTCATTGCTCAAGACAAAACTGAGCATTTGTGCTTTGAGTGGGGAATTCCAGAGGGGAATGGGCTGGTGAAAGTTCAACCAACAAGAAGGTAGAGAGAATTGAGACTCTGTACTCGCATGCTACAAAACTGTTGTTGGTTTGAAGACATCTGTAAATCAGGCCTGTCTTCTTATTGTCTCAGATTAGATTAGATAGAATTATTTGGGCCACTTCTGAGGCATTGCCTTTTTAAATCTTCAGCAGACCAGCACTGGTTAACAGCATAGATTGTCAGGGTATGCTTCTGGAGGAAAGGTGGGATATAGGAACTGCTCCATCTCTCAAAGGTGTGTTCAAATTTGCCCCAATAGCTGCAGAGCACAGCTGGATGGTGAAAATCCTTTGGATTTGGCTGTGGGCTTGTTACAGAAATTATTGCAGCAGAGCACTCTCAAGCAACAATCCATTATATTTCTGGAAATACACTTTTTTTCTCACTATAGCTGCAGGTTTTGCTCTTTTTTGGCTTTTAGTTTAGCTTGCCTAATCTGTTCCTCCATCTCTTTTTTCTCCTTTTAGGAAATTCATTTGTGAGCAACTTCAAAAATGGAAAATATTTTTAAAGCTATAAACAATTTATTTCATTTTCTTGTGGAGGTCCATTAGCTGGCACTGTTCTAAAGAAGAAACCCCATAGCTCTTGCAGCCAGTTTGTTTTTGTTTTCTCCTTTGGTTTATTTTATAGTTACACAGGCCGGATGGGTGGAGATAGATCGATATCATTGCGATGCCTGTTATATCTGTCATCCCACAAGTCTGTTTGTTTTCCAGAAATGATTAATGTTGATTTCAGCAGCTCTATCAGCTGGTATATCGTGCAGTTCAGTGCTTCTCTCGCCAAAACACACCTACTGTCCAAATGCTGGAAGAAGAAGGTTGCTTATCCACAACCTGTGTGTACATCAAGAAAGCTTTAGCATATCTCTGAACGTCGTGAAAACAGCCTCTCCTTTCCTGTACATAAATTTTCCATTTACTAAACAACTGTGACTTCTTTCTCACCTGCTGGTATGAGTCCCTCTGTGCAGAAGAGGCAGCCAAAATTCCCTTTTTAAAAAAAATCTCCCAAACCCTGAATCCTTTGTTCTGTTGAAGACATTGGAAGAAGCTCTGGGCTGGCAGAAATCAGCAGCAATGTTGACATATATTTCAGAGGGTCTAAGCTTTCATTCAGTTATATTACATCAGAGTGTAGATCTTCAAATAATTTTCTCACTAGAGAATTTCTCAACCTCTACTTTCTTACACAGAGTCAAGCTGGGAATAGATCCTTCCATGTTAATTTAAAATGGTGCTTGTCTAGATGCCATATCCTTAAATCAAGACAGTATTACTCTTGTCACTGGGCTACATTGTGTATGCGAAGACCCAGCACACAAAACAGGTAACAGAGGAGATTAAGATACTTTATGTGTCTTGCAGCCAAGAAACCAGACCAGCTACCTTGAACTCTGTCAAATCAGAGAAGGCGTTAATCAGAATGAAAAAAAAGAAATCTCAGTCATCTTGATTTGCTCATTCTACTACTCGACTCTTAAGCAGAGGTAGGTAAAACACTTCTGGGAATATTTAAACTATTATATTTTTCCAAGACTTAATTTATACGTGGTTTTCATTAGAGAGAGAACTCGAGGACATCAGCAGTGTGCAATAGCTCAGGACAGGGAGTAAAAGGTACACGCAGTGGGAATATGCATTAGGACAATGATGGTACTCAAGACTAACAGAGCCAGTGGCCAACCACAGAAGAGTCAGGGTCAAATTTAATGTTAACTTAAATAGTTTATCAGTTCCAGGCAGGTATGAATCCGAAACTGCGGAACTGGTTATTAAAGAAAACTCATATAGTTTTGATCTTTGGGAACTGTGAATAAAAATAAAAGACGAGAATGGCAGAAAGGGGGCTACAACAGCTGCTAAAGATGATAAAAAAGTAACGAGCAAGAAAAATCACCTAACATATCACTAGCATTGAGGGTTCATTCTACCATGTACTGTAGCACATCTGAGAGCGGCATTTGAGAGCAAGACAGGAGTCTTACAGAGGAATAAGGCTGATGTTAAGGCCATTTGCATATGCTTGTGTCTTTGGCAAAAGCTGAATTCATCATATACTCTATTCAAGGCTGTTGATAGAATCAAAGCTGTAGGTATAACAGAGAAGCTGCTTTTCACCTAAGTTTGTTGGTTGAGTATTTGACCAGAGGAAACGAAGTTGTTGATCTTCTGTTATTTTTCAGTTGCACTGCATTAAAGTGTATTCAGAAGGCTTGATAAAGTATTTTTCATAGAACCATTATTGTGTTGCTGATTTATGTGGCTACTTTGATGATAAGGAAGTTTAATTAGTAATAGCTGCAGTTCTTGAAGTGAATTTTAACAAGGTGCCTTGCATATGAAAAGCACAGAAGTCTCTTTGTTCTGAACAACCTCTAACAGGGTATAGAAGGAGACTTCTGCTCACTCCACTCATGCTGATAAATTAGTAGGTTGCTTTGAGCAAGTAAGCGGAACAAGATCACAATACCACCAGGCATCAAGCCTTGGCCCACCGAGCGAACAGTTGCACTATTGCTAAATTGCTGCAGAAGATTTATAGAGTCACAACATCAATGGTGGGATTTCCTTCCTTGCTTCATCAAAACAGCTTCAAACTCCAGAGGACATTTTCTAGCTGTGTCTAGCTAGATGTCCGAAATCTAAGCTATTCCCACTGTGCGTGGAGAGGAATAGGTACAGCTGGGGAGTCACCTCATCCAAACACAGGAGTCTAGGATAAGCCAATTTGATTGGTGTAATTGAATCTGCTGAAAATAACCTTCCATGCTTTCTGTTACTAAAAAAAAAAAAAAAAAAAGTGAGGCTGCTATTGCAAGGTCCCACTAATTCAGGCTGTGCACCCATCTGGAGAACACAATGCATTCTCATGTTTACAGCTATTAGATTTTGGAAAGAAAACGGATAAATAATTTGTTTGAATCCATAAATCTGATATAACTTTTAATAAATATTTTGGTGTTGTCTGAAAGGCAGTGCCTACACCACCAACTAAAGAAGACCAGGGATCATTCTCTGTACTAAAGGCCAGCTGGCATGGCTGATCCTGTCCACAGACCCAATTGATCCTGTCCACAGACCCAAACTCAACTGCCCGTCTCAAAACAGAGACGTCAGGCTGCTTTGCAGGAAGGGTCCCTGGCAGGCACTGAGCTTGAGTATGGTCTGCGGCAGCAGGAGCAGGCACCAGCCAGAAGTGAGCAAGAGTGCACTTACTGTTTCATTGCAGTTGTGAACCAGGGTGTGAGATGTGCTCTGCCTGATTCTTATTTACTAGAATAGACTTAGCCAAGAGGCTTTATCTTGCAAAAATATAGTTACTACTGAAAATACTTTTTTTAGCAGCAAGAGACCAGAGGCTCCAATGGGATTTTATGTGCTCCAGCAGGGCAAGGTTATGGTTTCAGGTTGGGAGGTTGGGAGGGATTCCCAGATAGTTGGGTATTATTTCATATGTTCTTTAAAGAAAAATCCCCGAAGGGAAAGTTCCAATGCCTGTACAGTCTCTAAGTGACTCTTGATCAAATGATTTTTGATTATTTTAGCTATAGCAGATAGACTACCCAATAGTGTCTTGACTCCTTCTCTAGATGTAGAGATGACAGCTCTCATACATTTTGTAAAAGTTCTTACAAGCAAGTGATGGAATGGAACAATCATTTACTTCTGGTCTTTTAAATGTATGGCACATAAAAGAAAAAAGTAGGCTGAGCATTTATCAGACATCAGGATTTATGATAAGACTAGGAAAGGTCAAGACTACCATATTCAATTCTTTCTTTTTGATGAAGCGCTTTAAAATTCTAAGGTCTAAGACAGGTCTCAGGTCCTCAGTTTTGAGGGTATGAGAAACTACAGTGAGCAAAGCCTCTCTGCAACATTGTGAAGGAACTACTTCTCTAGCTCTCAGAAATACAAGGGGAATTTTACTGAGGAGTTAACTCAGTCTCAAAAGAATTGACAAGGAGGTGGATGGACACAAGAAAGGGACTACAAGCAGAAGCTATAAAACACTTCCACAGTGTCTAGAGCTAAACTGAATGCCCAAATGCTAGTGAGATGGTTTAGAAGTTAGCTTTTGTGAATACGTCTCCTGCTTACCATAGGGAGCCACTTTGAATCTTATGCACACAGAATTGTGAGGTTATTTTGTGACATTTTGTCTTCATCTTTAATCTCCAAGACATGAAGTCCTGTGACTCTGTACAACACTCACATTTGACTCAAATCAGTACGTTATTAATAATAAGGATGATTGTCAACAATGGGGACAAACGGGTGAGTTCCTAGGTTTACTTACAGTAGATATTGCTACATACAGCCAAATCTGTTACAACTGCAAAAGGGTTAGGAAATATGCAAAAGGACTGATTACAGAATAAGGCTAAGCATGCAGGTCTTTTGTTTATACAAGTACAGTCTTTAAAGCAGAGAGATATTTCTCACGTGGGCATCTGCATGCTCTGAAGAAAGCCAGTACATAGACTCAAGCAGAATTGTTTGGTCTTCGGTATATATTTTACTGCAAAGGCAATGGGATTCAGATGTGCCATAAAAAACCCAAAACCAAAACACAACACGTGTATTTCTCAGGTGGTGCGAGATAAAGAGCTTTATACAGTCCCGTCTCAAAACCAGACGTGGGGATTTTTAGTTCCACAGTGCTGCTAATGTGTAACAACTTTCTAAGAGGAAGGAAGCAGACAGTGTCTCTCGTTCCTCAGCTGCACTGTTGCAATATCAGCACAAATGCCCCTTGTGATAAAGGTTTCTTGTAATGTAAACAGTTACTGGCTCTTCCACCGAGAAACCCGGAGCCAGACCCTCTGGCACACCGCGGGGACTGTGCTCTGAGCCAGCTCCTGTGCTGCTACCTCTCTTCCCAGGGTCGCAGGTGCACGGCCAGACCCCTGCCGCGATCCCCCTCGCCTCCGCTGGCCAAGGTGAGCCCCTGCCAACCAGACTTAGTACTGTGCTTGGTGCTGAGTCTGCTCGAGCAGCTCCTTTCTACCTAAATTCAGCAGAAACCTGGAGAATGTCACAAACGAAGAAGGAAGGATTAAAAAAAATAAGCAGAGCACGTAGGAGACTCTCCGTTGCAGTGGACAGCACTGCAGCCTGGGTCCGTAATGAGCGATACAGACCTCTTGTGGTGGTCAAACCTCAGTATGTTCCTGCTAGTCAACTGTTATGTATTTCATAAAAATTAGCTGGTATGTTACTGTTAAAATCATATTTAGAAATTGAAAATTCTTTGCAGCTTGTTGTTCTTTCTCAAATATCTCTGTGGGTTTCTTTAATATTCTCATACACAGATTTTTATTTATGTGTTTCATAAACCCTGTAATTTGTGGCTTCCTACAAATTTTTCCTTCAAAATGTAACAGATTAATCAGAGACCTGAAATTCTGTTAACACAGGTCTTTGTAGTGCCTTTCCTGTCATTCATACTTCCAAGTATCCCAGGGCAACCTGCTAACTGAGAGAAGTCAACAGCAATCAGAACAGTTACAAGACAAACTGGGAAAAGCAACAGTAATTATGGAACAAATTAATGAATATATTAAAGTAAATGGAATTCTTTTTTATTGCAGAAAAAGTAGATGTAATTAAGAGTAGGGACCAATTAGTTCTTCAGTGTGACAAGGAGAAATGTTAAGGTAAAGGGCAGATGGAACAATTAAATTCTGCAGGCGAATCAATCTGAGAGGTAGCAGAAGCAAATGATTAACTGAATGCCCTGATCTAACTCAGCAGATGACTACAGCATGAGAATTAAACAGCAGCATGTGCACAGTTATCTGCAAAAATATCTGACATTACTTCAATTTCACAAAAAGAGTGACATTTTACATTCACATAGATGTATAGAGAGATATATAGACACATATTATGGCTTCTGTTGTGCAACGAATCTTGCAGACTTGGCTTCATTTCAGAGAACGGTGGCTTTGGGCCATATCAGCATGTTATCAGCAAGTATTCTGTTAGTTCACTCATGAAGGCTTCCCCAGTGAGGTTCTCCCATGCGCATCTGCAATTCAGATCTTGGTGATACCTTCAGAGCCTCTCAGGTGGATTTAGCCCGGACACAGTAATTTCTATGAATGACATGCATCACCTGCAACTCCCAGTACTCTGAAATGATCTTTTTAGTGTTTTCCTCACCTATTTGAAACATGCTGCCTATATTGTCTGCCAGCATTGCCCACGAGCTAGACAATTGTCATGAACAGCGTTCCTCATGCTGGACCCATGGTCGACCTGGACCCGGACCTATCAGCCTATGTTGTATCCCTACAGGTAGCTCTCTACTCTTAGTTATGCATAGTTTTTCCTCAGTGAGGTCCTGGTATGAGACCCTCTTGGGAAGCAGGTGCTCCAGATGGCAGTGCCTTTGGCCTCATAAGCACAGTGGCTACGTGCTTCATATGTCTTACCAAGTCTTTGGAAAAAAAATCTCACCAAACGTCTTGGGCTCTGGGATGAATGTAGCCATATTCAAGTCATCCTTGTGGAGAGCTGCTAATGGTGGGGTCACCAGGACAGTGTAAGGGATCACACCAGAGGGTGAGGTATTGAGCACCTGAACTAGTGGTTTTCCCTGCCAGCAATCCCATTTTATTATGAACTCCCCATGGTATTGTCCAAGACTAAGAGATTTGCTCTCAAATGCCTTGGATTCACAAGAGCATGTGGACACTACCAATGCCTTTAGAGAAGCATGACTTTTTTTTATATTAGTTTTCTTCTCATTTTTTCTCTGAAGGATGCACCAGGAGGCAATATACAACACTCCTCCAAATATGCATCTGCATTGCTGGACACCTTGTCTTCTGCAGTTTTGAGCAATTACACCAGGACCAGATGTTCAGAATATTCACTGGAGCCTGAATTAGCACTTACAAGCTTTTTTTCTATAATGTGAATGCCTTTTGGCAAAACTAAAGGCAACAAACACATACGGCATAGACAATCACAGTACTGTAGGAAGTCAAATTTTTAACTGTTGACTGGTAGACATATTCTCTGTTTTCTACTGCCAATGTTTGCAGATCTCCAGTGTCCCAGTATAGACTTTACTGAGGTATAGAAAGAGAAGACAGCGACAAATATAGACGTTTTAGTTATACAGAACACACTGCTACAGTCTGCATTTCCTTTTTTGATTTTCTTTCAGTCTTACTGTGATTTTTACCCAATCTTCACCACTTTTGTCCTAAATTCTTCAGTTTTTGATTGCTGAGAGCTGATAAGCGGTCAGTTTTACGATGAGTGGTCAACAGCTTTTGCAGGAGAAAGTGAACATTTTAAAATTAGTTTTCTTTGATAAGAACATAACTCTGTTAGAATCAGATGGTGTCACCAAATTCTTCTTAGGCTAGTGCTGATGATATTATTCCTACTGCTCCAAGTCTCGTACTGATTCTTCCTTTATTGCAAGAGCTAGAATGCACATTGCTTCCACTGCAATAAGAAGGTACTTGGTCAGCTCATGCATGTCCATCTTCTCTAACCTTCAGGAAACACGATCAAGTGTGAGTCTCCAAATCTGAGTTTAAACTGCATCATAATACTGTTTTCAAAGATAGGTACACTTTTATGTGTCCTGGAAAACAGTCAGACATATGCTTTGATGTATTCTTTCCAATAAAAAAACCGCCTCCATCCCAGACATTACTTTTGAACAACTGTAACAAAAAAGGCATAGTGTGGAAGAAAAGGAAACCCTACACAAAAGAAAACCCTTTACAGAGAAATGGTAGATTTTGTATTATATTATTGCAGTTTTTCTTAGCAAAGAAAATACACTAAGGGTAAGAATTACATTTTGTAGGAAGATAGTGTCCGTGGGTTAAGGTAAGAAGGCTGCTCTTTTCAAGCTGAACTCAGAATGTAAACTGGACAATTGCACTTGGTTATCTGCATGCCTGCAATTATTCTAACTCTCCACTGGATGTCAATACTGCTTAATACAAATCTTGGCTCAGAATTCACTGCTTAGAGGAGAGTAAGCCTTGCTTTTAGAGGTGATTACTGTTTAAAAATGTAATTAGTTAAGGAATGAAACTATAGCAGGTGGAACCTCGCCCATTTGGAGGTAGGCAGGGGATAACCTTTAATAGCAAAGGTAGTTCTTCATCCATTTCCCGAGAAGTTTGGTTTGCAGTTGAGTTTCCTTTATACAGCTGTTGTGCATCTTTCTGCAAAAATTTCTGCCCTGAACAGTCTGGCAGAATTGGGCATCTGATATCTAAAATTTCTACCAAAGATAGATAAAGCATTCTAGAATAAAATCACCCTAAAACCATTGCAAGGCTACCTTCCACTTTTTAGAGAGAGAGGAGGTTTCCAGAACTCAGACTCTTGAAACCTGGTGCACAAAAGACAGACAAACAGAGTAAATTTTCATCAAAAAGAAAGTTGTTAAAACCATATGGCTGGTATTGAAGCCAAAATCACTGATTGGCTTGAACAAGTCTTAATCAAGCTCTGAACATCCAGGAGCTTCCTCCCCTTTTGCTCCTACCTAAAACTGATCCCCTGGTGCAGAGTTTTCCTTCGCAGAGCAGAGCCATGGTGGAAATGCTGAAGGAAGAGCCAACAGCAGCAGGACTGCAGAACCAGGAGAGGAAATGGCGTGAAGGTAAGGAGAGAGGAGGAATAAAAATTCCCTGTCCTACAGATAGAGGAATTTGCAGGATATCCTGTATTTCCTCTAAAATCTCAGTGAACTCTCCCTGGTAAAAATTCCATTAAATAAGTCATTCTGTGGTACAAGTATAGTAGAGTTTAGTGATTCTCTACTATCCTCCTGCTGCTGCCAGCACAGGTGAGAACACAATGCCCTTTGAAGAGGAGAAGGAAGCTGTGCTGAACTTTTTGGCTTTTTTTCAGGTAACTCCAAAAGACAACCAGTTTAACGCAGTACTTTTGGCAAAGTAGGGGCTTTTGGGTTTGAGTGGGTTTTTTTTTTTACTACCATATGTAGCAAATCCGCTATACCAAAATGTAGAAAACAAAATTAACAGAAATGGTGTTTCAGCGATCAAGCTCCCAAAGCTGAGGTGATACCAGTGGCACCTCATGCTCCTGTGATTCCATCTAATGATGCCTCTGGTATTTAACTTTCATAAGGAATTAATATTTAACAATGTGACAAATTTTTTTCCAAGGATGCATGGAGTGTTTTTTATACTCTTTTCTGGCATATTTATTCAAAATGTACTATATTTAAGATTGCTGTAATCACATACATACATTGGCTACTGGCCACAATGTTCAAGCTATTAATCATACCCCAGAATTCATGGCAGATGTAAAAATTAAGTTTTATTTATCAAACTTACTCATTGGAAATGGCAGCCCAAGAAATTTACTCCTTAGGATTTTGACTTTTTTTACATACTTCTGGCAATGGGTTCAAGGTTTTAGAAAGGTGTAAATCATATTTTTGTTCAGTCCAGACAGTGTTGGCACAAAACTAGAATTATTTTTCTAGAAATGCAAACCTTTTGTTTGGATGGTCTTTATTTCTCTGCCAAATTATACCACCAGTGCTATTTCTTTAGCCCAACACTATTTTCCATTATAATCCTGTCTTTCAAGATACAAATCAAAGCCTTCTACCCTTGCAGAAATTTCAGACCCACAGATATGACTGCCTTTCAACTGAGTTGGGAAAGTGGTCTCCAGTGAAAGGCTTGGAGGATTCTGATTACTTTTTCCATAAATAGCTACATGAAATCCCAATAACCTGATAGGAGGTTCAGGTGGAAGGTTGTTTCTGTGGTATGATCCACAAAAGTTCCAACTCTGAAAACCTCAGTATATGGGTTTATTTACTAAAGATAGTGGTTTTGAAAATAACTAGTATGAGTACTGTCGAAGCTGAAGGAGCCCCAAATGATTGTGATGCTGTTTCTGTTGTTTGCTAGCATTGGAAAAGCTCCTAGAACCCAAACTCTCTTGAGCTTTCTGTTAAAAAGAACAAATTAGGTACAATAATACAGAAAAGAAGGAAAAAAACCCAACTAACAAGGCTAGCATTATGGGACAAAAGGACAGTCACCATATGACTGTATAGAGTGCACCAGATTTGTTCTTGAGGTTTTTTTGGTGGCAAATTGTTTTTTATTGACAAGCATTACTTCTATATACATATATGATATATTAAAGAGCAAGAACTAAATTAATTCCAATTGTCTTCTGCTTGGACTGAATATATGTTCATGTCTGGGCTTTATTTTATTTATTTGCCTTTGCATTCTAAACATTGCCATAATACATTTTTTGTATTTGTACCACTGATCTATATAGCACATTATCATCCAAAAAACAGCAGTTGCTTTATTGAGCAGCTTATAAATTAGCCCCAGTGAAGAAGGTACCTGACTGACAGTTTGTAAGTGAGTGTATGGACACCAGTGGAGAGCAGATCAGCATAAAAGGGGCTCCTCTACTAAGATACAGCAAAGGGAGTGTTTGGGCTTTGTTCCCTCAGCCCTACCTGCCACTTAGCTGGTGTTTCCATGTTAGAAGGGTGGTTATTGATGGTCTTCCCTTATAAACATCTGAGAGAGAGTGATTCAGACATTAGGTGAGCTAACTCATTAGGTGCCTAATGCTAAAAGGGGTGAATACTCGGTGTTCAGGGAACAGAAGACTGTCCCAAGTATCGCAGGTTGAAAAGGAAGTTGTCCAGTTTGCAGGAAAAGCTGTTTAAAAAATACACTGGTTGTTTAATCCAGACTGTTCTGGCTAGTGACCCCCATGCTCCCCAGGTGGGCAGATGTCCCCAACACCAAAACCTGCGTTTCCCGCTCCCAGGTGAAGGCACTACCACCGGCCAGCACAACCCTCGCCCTGGACCTGGCAGATCTGTTCCAGCATGGCACACCAGTGAGACGCAGGTTTATTGGGGAGAGATGGGGCAAGGAGGGGAGAAGTCAAGCAGAAGGATTAAAGCACTGCAGTCTTTGCTGTGTGTCCCATGGGAAGGGGATGTCCTTCCCCCTCAAAAGCCACGGTCAGTCTGGGAGTGCTGGACGGGTGGCTGTGTCACCTACGCTCAGCGAGGGACAGGCTGGCCCTAGACTGAAAAGGTGGATGTTCCTCCAGCAGCATCAGGGGTTTTGCCCCTTCATCTAATTTGCCTGTTTTATTTTTGTAAAGGAGAACTTCTCTGGTTTCTCACTTTGGTGAGGAAATTAAACACAAAGAAAATCTTAACTCAGTTCAATCTGAACCAAATCAGTGTATAACTTGGCCTCCAAACTGAAATATCGGCTATCTGCAAAGCTCTACAGGAAACCATCATGCTGATTTGAGGTAGACTGGTACAAATCCAACAGTTTCAATAGACTACCTCAGGCATTAGTGTTAATATCTGTGCAGTTCTTATGAGGGGAAAGATAACCAGTATCCGCCAGGTTCTGCCCATGACTTGAAATGTGGTGACACAAATTCATTAGCCAGAACGCCACTTGACACACCCATCACTATTTGTTCCTGAATAGTCCTCTCAGGTTTTGTGTTGCAAGTTTTCCTACATTCCTCCTGCTTCAACGTCACGTTGTTTGCCAGCATTCTACTTGTACTCAAAATGGGTAAGGTTTGTTTTCCGAAATGTCAACATTTCCAGGTGTTAATTTTCTTCCCTTTTCAGGCGCAGAAGTGCCAGTTGAAGGTTGGCTCTCCTTTTCTGTCTTCACTGTGAATTAAGTTCAACCTTTCCTTAAAAAAGGTTTTTGTTTCAGAACAGCTCATTTAAAAAAAAAAAAACCCAAATGAAAAAACTGACACAAGCCCCCAAACAAGTCAGTTGATGGAAGAAAAAGTTCTCGGCTTCGGTTTGAAAGTTCTTCAAGAGGAGGAATGCAAGGGGACTAGCAAACACAAACATTTCTCATCCGTGCCCCTTCTCCATGCCAACATATTTCTTCCTTCCAACTTCTGATCACAAATTAGTAGTTTAGTAACTGACCCTACAGTGTTTTGGACTATTATTCTATTTGGGTCTGATTTCACCTAAATAACAACCATCTGTTGGTGTCTCAAATCAGATTCGTGTGATGGACTGTATATAATAACCAGTTCAAGGATTGTCAGGGGAAGGGTTAACATTCTTGCCCTGAGCAGAAGGACCACAGCTGCATGCCGTAAACTTCACACAAAGACTGTCAGGGTGGAAGGGCTGGGTCAGCTGTAAAGAATTAGGCAAATCCCCCTACTACAAGAAGATGGAAGAAGAGGAGTGGAATTAAGAAGTCCTTTTCTCTTCCTGTGTTTGGTTTGTAGTAAAATAGATAACTGAGAACATTTGAGGCATGTCTTAACCCTTACCCTCTACACAAATTTTCCTCATGGAGGGCCTTGCTCCTTGATCTCACAGAACCTGAGTAATTCATCTTAGGTTCCAGTAATGTCCAAGATTTGCAGAAGGTGAAAAATAGACCATGTGAACATGCAAATTCATTACCTATTTCTCTGGAAATCTGTATCCCTGCTGTCAATCTAACATTATGTTCCTAAAGGAAAGGTGGAGGATTTACTCTATGCTGAAATGTTCCCCACACAGATTCTTCTTCAAGGGCAAGGAGGGGTCTTGTTTTCCCCAAAATGTTAAAATCCTACTTCAGCACAAACAGCATTTCCAAAATTCAGAGTTCCCTGAAAGGTTCATCACAGGGATATGGGGAAATGGCAGATCTTCCTGCTACAATAGGTCATGGGGCAGCTGGAAACAAAAGTATGTGTCACAGGATGTTAGAATTGGGGGGG